>RJWM01020014.1:0-37175 GCA_004363535.1 Dasyprocta punctata
ATTTTCTTTTTTGGTTGGGTCTTTCTCTGGTTTTGGTATTAGGGTAATACTTGTTTCCAGGAATGAGTTAGGGAGACTTGCTTCCCTTTCGATTTCATTGAAGAGTTTGAGGAGTGTTGGCATTAAGTCTTCCCTGAATTTCTTATAGAATTCAGCAGTGAATCCATCAGGCCCCGGGCTTTTCTTTGTTGGTAGGGTCCTAATTACATTTTCAATTTCATTAGCTGAAACTGGGTTATTCAGCAGCTTTACGTCTTCTTGATTCAGCTTTGGTAATTCATAGGTTTCTAGGAATCTGTCCATTTCTTCTGTGTTATCGAATCTATGTGAGTAAAGGTTTTTGAAGTAGGTGTTAATGATCTTCTGTATTTCCACTGGGTCTGTAGTGATTTCACCTTTTCATTTCTTATTGCATGAATCTGAGTTTTTTCTTTCCTCTTCTTGATAAGGTTGGCTAGGGGTGTATCAATTTTATTTACCCTTTCAAAGAACCAACTCTTCGATTCATTAATTCTTTGTATTGTTTTCTTAGTTTCAATTGCATTAATTTCTGCTCTAATCTTAATAATTTCCTCCCTTCTTTGGGCTTTGGACTTGACTTGCTCTTCTTTTTCTAGAAGTTTGAGGTGCAGCATTAGGTTTATGTGTGTTCTTTCCATTTTTCTGATATGAGAGTTTAGTGCTATAAATTTCCCTCTGAGGACTCCTTTCATTGTAACCCACAGGTTCCAGTAATTTGTATTTGCATTTTCATTCAATTATAGATAATGTTTAATTTCTTCTTTAACTTCTTCTGTGACCCATTGGTTATTTAGGAGAGTATTATTTAATTTCCATGTATTTATGAAGCTATTGTAGGTTTTTTTGTCATTCATTTCCAATTTTATTGTGCTATGGTCAGATAATATGCAAGGAATTATTTCAGTTCTTTTGCATTTACTTAAGCATGTTTTGTGGACCAGTATATGATCTGTTTTAGAGAGTGACCCATGTGCAGCTGAGAAGAATGTGTATTCTGCTGTGGATGGGTGGAATACTCAGTATACATCTACTAGGTCCATTTGTTCATAAGTTTGATTCAGTTCTGGTATTTCTTTGCTGATTTTTTGTTTGGTTGATCTGTTTCTCTGTGACAGTGGGCTGTTAAAGTCCCCTGTTATAACTGTATTATTGTTTATTGGTTTTTCATGTCTATTAAGAATTATCTTACATAGTTGGGTGCTCCCATATTCAGTGCATATATATTTATGATTGTAACCTCTTCCTCTTGAAGTTTTCCCCTAACAAGTGTGTAGTGACCTTCTTTATCTCTTTTGATCATTCTCGGTGTGAAGTTTGCATTGTCTGCAAACATAATAGCTACCCCTGCTTTTTTCTGGGTTCCTGTTGCATCCAGTATTGTTTTCCAGCCTTTGATTTTTAGTCTGTGAATTTCCTTTTGAGTGAAATGTGTTTCTTGCACACAGCATATTGTTGGATTTTGTTTCTTAACCCACTCTGCTAGTCTGTTTCTTTTTATTCGTGAGTTGAGACCATTTACATTGATTGATATAATTGATATGTACTGGCTCATCCCTGTCATGATGTCTTTCTGTTGTTGGTTTTCTACATTTTCTGTTTAATTATTTGCCCTGCTTAGTGGTTTCCTTTGGTTGTTGTTCTTAAGATTGTGGCTATCTTTGTCTCTTTCTAGAGTGTCTTTCAGTAGTTTTTGTGGTGTTGGTTTGGTGGCCATAAATTTCTTCATTTGTTCTTTGTCATGAAAGTATCTTATTTCTCCATCAATTTTTGAGGATAGTTTTGCAGGGTACATCAATCTGGGTTGAAAGTTGTTTTCTTTCAGGATTTGAAATACTTCACTCCAAGCTCTTCTTAACTTAAAGGTTTGTGTTGAGAAGTCTGCCATGATTCTGATAGGCTTTCCTTCATAGCTGATCTGTTTCTTTTCTCGGACAGCTTTTAGTATTTTGTTCATGTGCTGTTTTTCTGATACCCTTATTATTATTATATGTCTGGGTGAAGATTTATTTTGGTTATGGTTAATTGGGGTTCTGTATGCCTCAGTTACCTGTATTTCAGATTCTCTCCCCATGTTTGGAAAGTTTTCTTCTATTATTTCTGTGAATAGTCTTCGTAGGTCATTAGTATTGACCCCTGCTTTTTCATTTATGCCTATTAATCTTATGTTATTTCTCTTGGCATCTTCTTGCAGCTATTGAATTGTTGTTTCTTGATTCCTTACTATTTTTAAGAGATCTTTTCTTTTGTGGCCATGATCTCCCATGCTGTCTTCAAGATCTGAGATTCTATCTTCAGCTTCATTCAAGCGGTTTTTCAAACTTTCCATGGAGTTTTTCATTTCCTGCATTTCCCTTTGCATCTGTTTCATGCATTCTGTTTGTGCTTTATATTGTTCATTCAAAGTTTTGATCATTTTCTTAAGTTCTTCTATTTTTTATCTTGTTCTTCTTTGGATACACATAACATTTCTTTAATAATGATTCTCATTTCATTTTTTAGCTGAGAGAATATTTCTGATTTGAATTTCTCTATAGCTTCATCAAGCTGTTTCTTTACTGCATTTCCTATCATTTCAGAAAGTTCAGTTGTGTGACTCCCACTGTCTTCCATTTCAGTGTCTCTTGGGTTTTTTCTTAGTGGGCTGGGGGACTGAGACTGCCTCTTGGTCTTTCATTTTGTCATTTTCTTCTAGAACTTACGTGGCTCTGTGTCCTGCGAGGCTGACTGGGCAATCTGCTGGTGGGTCGTGCTCAGTCATAGGACCCAGTAGAGCTGGATTCTGTGCGCAGCAAGTGAGGGCAGCCTCCTGGGGTGTGTGAGTGGAGCCTCTGCCTTACCGGGTGGGGGCCAAAGCCTCCCAGTCCCAGGGAGCTTGGCAGAGTGTACCCCAGAGTGTGGCGCCTCCCAGACCCTATGTCTGGCTGCAAGAATTTCAGGGCTTCTGCTGTGCCAGGCAAGCCTGGACATGTCCCAGGCCTACAGTGCAAGGCCTTCCTCCTGGCTGGGCGGGGCCCGCAAGCTCTATGATGCAGCACACGGGCTGCTCCACTGAAGTGTGGAGCTCGCTCGTGCTCTGCACTCTGGTGGGGGAGCCCAAGTTCTCCAAGGCCCTGCAGCTATGCTGGTGAGTCCCTGATGAGCAGCTTTGGGGTCCTGGGCTGGGCTGGGCTGAGTACCCGTGTCCTGCGAGGCTGGCCAGGTGCTCCTCTCGTGGGTCATGCTGAGTTGTGGGACCCTGTAGAGCTGGATCCTGTGTGCAACAAGTGAGGGGGGCCTCCCGGGGTGTGTGGGTGGAGCCTCCGCCTTACCGGGTGGGGGCCAAGGCCTCCTGGTCCCAGGGAGCTAGGCAGAGTGTACCCCAGAGTGTGGCACCACCTGGACCCTAGGTCTGCCTGCAAGAAGTTCAGGGCTTCTGCTGCACCAGGCAAGCCTGGGTGAGTCCCAGGCCTACAGTGCGGGGCCTTGCTCCTGGCTGGGCAGGGCCCATGAGCTCTAGCGGGGTTTATTCTTTAAATGCTTCACAGAATTTACCAATGAAGCTATGTGATCCTGGACTTCTTTTTATTGGCAAGTTATCCAGTATTGATTCAACTTCCTTACCAGTTTTGGTCTATCATGTTTTCTATTTATTTATAATCAAATTTTACCAGCTGAATGAATTTGTCCATTTCCTCTAGGTTATATAATTTATTGATATGTAACTGTTTGTACTTCTCTCCTAATCCTTCTCATCTGCATAAAACTGGTATTCATGTTCCCGCTTCCATTTCTGATTTTAGTGAGCCTTTTTGTTAATTTAGAAAAAAGTCAATTTTATTTTCAAAGAATCAAATTACAAGTTTTTTCTCTTATTTTTCTATTTCACTTACTTCTGCTCTAATTTTTATCATTTCTATTCTTATACTAGTTTTGAATTTAATTTATACTTCTTTTTGCAGATCTTTACAATGATCCACTTAATTGTTTCATAAATCCCTTATGCTCCACTCACTTTTTTTCAATTTATTCTTTCTGCTTCTGAGACTTGGAAATTTCAAATGATCTGTCTTTAATTTTACTGATTCTTATTTCTCCATACCCAAATCTGCTACTGAATTCCTCCAAGTGATTTTTTCAATTCACTTATTGTATTTTTAAGCTCCAGATTTATATTTCTATAAAAATTTCCATTTATTTGCTGAAGTTATTTCATAGGTACCATTTTTTCTAGTTTTAATTCTTGGTGTCTTCCCTTAGCTCTTTGAGCATATTTAAGGTAGTTTTCCTTGTCCATTTGGGCTGCTACAAAAACTACTATTGCCCAAGTGGCTAATAAACACCACCAATTTATTTCTTACAGTTCTGGGAATGGAAAGCCTACAAGAAGATGGCAGATGTAGGTGACATAGGCCTCCCCCAATATCTCTCTCTCTCTCTCTCTTTCTCCCTCTCTCTCTCTCTCTCTCTCTCTGTCTCTCTCCTCACATGTGGCAAGTGTAAAAAAAATTAAATTCCATTCATAAGGACTCCATAAAATTAATCACCTACTAATATACCCACCTCCAAATGCTATCATATTAGGTATTAGGATTTAACAAATGAATTTGAAGTGGACACAAAAACTTAGTCTATAACAGTTTATTTTAAAACTTCATCTATGATAAATGGACTCCATGGGAATTTCTGTCAAATTATCTGTTTGAATGAAGTAAGTTTTCTTATTTCCCTTTATGCTTTATTGCTTGTTGAAAATGGAGTACTGTATTTGGCTATTACAATGTGACTGTCCTATTAATCAAATTCTCTGCCTCCCCCAGAGTTGAAGATGATAGCAGGTATTTTTCTGATTCTTAATACAAACTATTTTTATTGACAAATAAAATCATTCTAAAATGTGCATGAAGAAATATTTAATAAAAACATTACTATGGAAAAGTTATTTTATTATGATCAGAACATTTACATGACATTTACCCTGTTAACAAATTTTTAAGTCTATAATAATCATTATTTGTACAATATTATAAGTAGATCTCTAGAGATTATTTGTCTTAACTGAAACTCTGCCCATTGATTAGTAACTCTCAGTTTCCTTCTCACTCTGGATACTGACAATCCTCATTCTTTTTTTTTCTAAGGGGATAAAACCAAGGATAATAAAACAGAATAAAAGCAATCAAAATAAAGTTTAAGTGATACAGGACTCAAAACCTTACAAAATCAATAATAGTTACCACAATTCCTTTTGTTGTCTTCAAAGTAGCTGCAGATACCTTCAGACATAGTAAAAATTGAACAGAACAGAATAGAATAGAAACTATAAAAACAAAACAATGAATGTAATAAAGGGCTTCAAAACAAGCCAATAGTAAATCCAACATGTCTACCATAATATGTCTTGCTATCTTTCAAGTAGCTGCTCATGCCATCAGATTTCACATAATCAAATAAAACAGAATAAAACCCAACTCAATGAAACAATGAAAATGATATGGTTTCCCAGCAGGGATTGCCTCCTGGTGAGGCCTGGTTCTCTCTCTCCACAGTCTTCAAATGGCGCTGACTCATGGAAAGACTTGGGTGTGGCTGTCCCCACTCCAGTAGCAGCCCACACATGGCACTGGTTTCCAGGTGGGGATCACCTTCTGGTGAGGCCTGGTTCTCCCCCTCTGCAGTCTGTGAATGGCACTGACTCACAGAGAGAGGCTTGGGTGTGGCTGTCCCCACTCCAGTGCAGCCTGCACATAATCTCCATTCTTGATACCTTATATATATGAACTAAGCAGTATGTGTCTTTCTGTTACTGGTTTATTCCACTCAGGATAATGTCCTCAAGGTTCATCCATGCTGTCACATACTGCAGAATTTCCTTTGTGTAAAGACTAAAAAATTCATTATATGTAAATACCATTTTTAAATTAATTCATCTGTTAATGGATGGTTAGGTTGTTTCCACATTTTGGCTATTGTGAATAGTGCTGCCATGAACATAGTTCTGCTAATATTTCTTCTAGATCCTGTCTTTTAGATAAATACCCAGCAGTGGAAATTCTGGATCATATATTAGGTATTTTTTCATGTTTAGAGTCATTCTCTTTTTAATTTTTCCTCAAAAATTATCCCATACTGCTTCCCATAAAGGCTGTTAATGTACAGTGTACTGCTGTTAATTTAAAGTGTACAAGTGTTTGCTTCTCTTCACATTCTTGACAATGCTGATTATCTGCCCTCTTTTTTATAATACTGGTAGTCATTCTAATGAATTTGAAGTGATATCCCACTGTGTTTTTAAGCTGCTTTTGTCTGATGATTAGCAATGCTGAGCATTTTTTATATCTGGTGGCTATTAATATGTCTTCTTTTGAGAAATGTCTGACCAGGTCTGTTGCCTGGTTTTTATAGAGTTGTTTTCTTGCTATGGATTTGCTTGAGCTCACTGTATATTTTTTATATTACCCCTAACCAGAGATATGGTTTACAAATCCATTGGTTGTCTTTTCACTCCATTACTTCCTTTGCTGTGCAACTGATTTTTAGCCTTATGTCATACTATTTGTCTATTTTTGCTTTAACTAAATTTGTCTTAACTTTAACTTTCCTATTTTTTTGTGCTTTTTGGTCATATCAAGAAATCACTTCTATGATGAATGTAATCATTAGGTGTATCTAAAGTGTACCAATAAAATCTAATTTAAAAAAAAAGAAATCACTACCCAGAACCATGTTGTGAAGTTTTTCTCCTATATTTTCTTTTAGTAATTTAAAAGTTTTGGGTCTTATGTTTAAATTTTTAACCAATTTTGAGTTCCTCAATATGTATTGCCTAAGACAAGAGTTCAGTTTCATTTCTGTACAGATAAATATTATATCCAGCTTTTCCAATACTATTTTTTGGAAAAAAGTCATTTTCCTACTGTGTGTCCTTAGCAACTTTCTCCAATTCAATTGGCTATAAATATGTGGGTTTAATTCTGTGCTCTCTAATGCTGTTCCCTTGGTTGGTGAATCTATATGACTGCAATGTCTCCAACTTAGTTCCAATGTTAATTTTCAGTTTCACCACACTGTAGTTATAAAAGATACTAGCTATGATTTCAATCTTATTAAGCTTGCTAAGCTTGTTCTATGGCCTAAGACATGATATACCCTCGACAATGTTCCATGTATGCTGAGGTACAATGTGTATTCTGTACTGGAAGGTTCTGCGTGGGTTTTTTGTTTGTTTGTTTGTTTGTTTGTTTTAGATCCATTTAGGCTAATCCATAGTTTAAATCCAGTGCTTACTAAATTTCTATCTAAATGAGCTGCTCATTATTGAAATAGGGGCAGTGAAGTCTTTTACTATTGTTATGTTACTGCCTATCTCTCCCCTAAAATTCATTAATATTTGTTTTGTATATTTTTAAGTAACAATTTGAAAATTATATCATAGTAGATTCAGCCTTTTCTATTTTATTGTTCAGTTTTTGACTTAGCATCTATTTTATCTTATGTTAATACCTTTGCTAGCTTTTGTTTGCCACTTGCCTGGAACATCTTTCCATCCTTCACTCTTGGTCTTTGAAGGTTGTTAGGCTAAAGTGGGTCTCAGGTAGACAGCATATATTTTATTCTGTTTGGTGTTGTGTTGTGTTGTGTTGTGTATTTTAACCAGTCGGTCACTTTATATTTTAACTGGAAAATTTAATTCATTTGCACTCCAAGTAATGATTGCTATTCAAGAATTTACTACTGCATTTTATTAACTTTTATTATTTTGTAGCTCTTCTGTTCCAATCTTGTTTTCTTTTATTCTTTGTTGTATTTTGGCAGTAGGATGCTTTGATTCCTTTCTCTTTGTGTTTTATGTAACTACTAGAAGTTTTTGCTTTGTGATTACTGTGAATCTTATATAAAATATCTTATGGCAATAATATCTAAATTCAACAGATAGTGCATTAACCAAAATTATATACAAAATTGTATGTGTTTACTTCTATTTGTGCCACATTTTATACTATTGTCACTTTTTACACTTCTTCATAATGTGTAACCACTAACCAAATTTTTAGTTCATAGATACCCATGTGTATGTTTCTTATTTTAGAGAGAAAAAAGAACAGAAAATTCGAGAGGCAAACAAACCAAAAAAAAAAAAAAAAAAAAAAAAAAAAAAAAAAAAAAAAAAAAAAAAAAAAAAAAAAAAAAAAGCAAAACAATGACAACAACAAAGAACAACAATAGCTATATAGGTTTTTGAAACAAGATGATAGGAATTTAACAATGGTTGTTATATTGCATACCGTTACCATTTGGAATATGTTATACCACTCTCTCCTGGTCTGTAAGGTTTCTGTTGAGTAGTCTGCTGACAGACTTATGGTAGATTCATTGTATGTAATGAGTTTCTTCTTTCTTACTGCTTTCAAAATTCTTTGTCTTTGACTTTTGACAATTTGATTAATTAATGTCTCAGGAATTTTTTTAACTGATCTTGCTCGTAGTCTTTTTAATCTTCTTGGACTTGAATGGCTATGTTCCTCTGACATTTGGATAATTTTCAGACAGTACTTCTCCAACTAATCTTCTGTACATTTTTTCTCTTTTCCTGGTGCTGCCATAATTCATATACTCACACATTCTATGGTACCCTATAGGTCCCTTACATTTTCTTCATTCTTTCTTTTTCATTCTTTTAATCAGCTAGTTTCAAATGTCCTGTCTTGGGGCCAGGGATATAGCTCAGTGGTACAAATGCCTGTCTGGCAAGCACAAGGTCCTGAGTTTGATTCCCAGTACCAAAAAAAAAAAAAAAAAAATCAGATGTCCTAATAAATGAGTTAATTCTTTTATCTACATGATAAAGCCCTTGTATTTTTTCAGTTCAATTACTCAGTTTTTCAGTTGTAGAATTCTCTTTGGTTCTTTACCACAATTTGTATTTCTTTATTAAACCTCATTGGTTCATATATTGCTAATTTCATTTAGTTTTATATTTCAATTCTTTGCACATTATTATGCCACTTTAGGATACTTATTTTTAATTCTTTTCCAGGCTATTTGTACAGTACCATTTCTTTGGTGTGGCTTATTGGAATTTTATTGGTGGTGTCATATTTGTCTTCTCCTGTTCTGGGATTCTCTCCAGGATTCCAGTTGACCAAGGTTGTATCCAGGGCTTGTAGCTAAAGCTGGATGTGCAGTGTAGACCATAGTTGGTGAGCCTCTTGCTAGGGTCTCTACTAGACATAAACCTTATCTGGTACTTAGGTGGACTGTTTTGTTTCCAAGAACTTGGTCTAAGGTGCTGGTGTAGGGATGAGGCTCAACTTTAGGTGCAATGGCAAGCAGAAACACCAAAATGACACCCAGGATTTGGAGGCAGATTTATTTACATTGATGAGCACTGATCAGGATCATTCCCAAAATATCAGGCCCTCATCTCTGGTAATATAGGGTTTATATGGGATAAGCAAGCAGGAAGTACAGAAGCAGAATGGTTTGTTAACTGGGGATTGGTTCTTATAATATGCATCATAGTGACCAGCTGTGCATCACAGTGACCAGCTGTTTTCAAGAAACAAAAGTAATAGGAACTGTAACAGGAACTATAACCAGAACTATTACCTGGGCAACTAATAAACTGAGTATCCTAAGTGGGGGGTACAAAATCTTCTGTTACACAGGGTTCACAGTTGGCAGACTGGCCTGTTACCACAAACCTTGACAGACGTGGCTTCTTCTGGTCCTCTGGGAGGGTTTATGTTGGATTACTGGGTGGATCCTTGGCTTAACCATACTGCTTCATTTGGTAACTAAGAGGGGATATGACTAAGACATGGTTATTTCAGAGTTCAGAGCTGGGACTGAAATCTTCAGGCTTATCTTCATTTAATATCATGGATAGGCATGTCCCCTGGTCGGTTCCCACAAGGCTAATCTCAAACTTTGGATAAAAAGGGTAAGTCAATTTATAGGGCTGTTTCAAGATTGATAATGGAAATGAGTTCAACTCTGCTGTCAGCCTGTAGTAGTAGCACTGCTAAATGTGCTTTTCTCCATTCCACAGGCAGACATACTGTTCTTAGTTTGTAGTCAGGAGGGGCTGGGTCTGAGATTCAGGGTTATTTGAAGATCTACTGAGGAATACAGCTTGTCAAGCCTGTCACAGAAACTTAGATGGACATGTCTGTTGCAAGAATCCTGGGTGGGTAGAACTGCTCCCCAAACCACAGTTGAGAGGAACCAAAACCAGGCCTTAGTGATACTTCAGAATCTGCCGCAGGACTAATGTTGACAAGCCTAACCTGGAAGCACTGGCACATAAGACTCCACACAGTTACATATGTAGTCAATATTGCTCCCAGATAATAGCTGAGAGGGGCTGGAGTCAAAATTCAGGATCCTTTTGGATCTTTTGTGGTATGGATCTCAAAAAGCCCATTTCAGTGGCACAGGCATCTAGCAGTTCCCTGCACAGGTAGGATGACTTCTGTTGTGGCAGAGAGGGGCTGGAACTGAGACAGGATTCCTTTAGAATCTGGTATGGGATATCTGCTGGTGGGACAAATGGGCAAGTTTTCCTCTAAGTCCTGTGTGAGCAAGATTAACCTAAGACAACTAAGGGGGCCTGAAGCCAAGTTATAAGACAAATTTGGGTCCATTTTCAGAACTCATATTAGCAGGCCTGGCTGCTGAGACACTACTGTGCATGATTACTCCAAGACCTCTTGCCAGATGGTTTCAGCAGCAAGCTCAAGGCCAAATGTGACTATAGCCAACCTTTTCAAGAAACAGTGTCATTTTCAAACTTGAACCTGGGATCATGATCATGGATCTGCCACCTGGGATTGCGTCTACACTTTCAAAAAAATCATGCTAAAGTGTTGGGGTCAACTGGAGTTTCATAACTTCCTATCTGAATCCCAAGGATCCCTTGAAGACTTCTGTCTGTGCATGAGTATAAAATGCTCCTTGTTGTGGGGAGAAATGAGCAGAGTACCTCCTACACTGGCATCTTGTTGAGTGCATATTATTTGAAACTACTAAATTTTGGGGTAATTTACATTTCAATAGATAATTAACACCACTTATAGATAGTATTTTATTTGATGATTAACTTTTCCATTACTTTTTATCTTTAAGAAAATACACACATATAGTGTGTATATCTATATCTCCATATATGTGTGTATATAGTTGACTCTTACTATTCATAGAGTCCATTTCTGCAAATTTGCTTACTTGCTAAAATTTATCTGTAACCTCAAAATCAATATTTATGATGTTTTCTCAATCATTTGCCAACATATGCAAAGCAATGAAAATTTTGATACCTCATATGCACATTTCTAGCTGAGACAGAACAGGATGGTGCTATGCTGACTTGTTTCAGCTCTGAAACAGAGATGACCAGCAGATAAAAACAAAAGCAGCACTGCAATGAAGCACAAGAAGCTTCAGCTCAATGGGCAGATGGAGGAGGTTTTTTTTTTTTTTAAGTGAAAAAAGGTAAGAGAATTTCACAACAAAATAATAGAATAACAATAGTTAATACATGGTACATTGTCATCTTCAAAGTAGTTACCCAGATTACAAGATATGGGCATAAAAATTCTCCAATGGACATTAACACAAACCTTGCTTTTCAATGAATTAAGACAGTAATAATATAACTTGCATTTTTCTCCCTTTTCCCTTTCTTCCTTTTCCCTTCCTCCCATCCTAGTTCCTTTTGCCTTTTAAACAATTTCTTCCCATTTCACATAACTATTGTACATTTTAGACCTTATTTACTCTTTCAATTTCTCACATGGGGAGACAATACGATGTTTAGACATGTGAGTCTGATTTACTTCACTTATGTGTATGGTCTCAGGTGGCATCCATGTACCTGTAAGTCTCAAGATTATACTTCTATATGACTAAGTAGCACTCTATTGTATAAAAATACCACATCTTTTTTATCCATTCCTCAGTAGATGGGCATTTGGGTTTTTTCAAATATTTAGCTATTACAAATTGTGCTGCTATAAACATGGGTGCACATGTATCACTGTGGCATGATGCTTTCAATTCTTCTGGGAAGATCTTGAGAAGAGGAATAGCTGGGTTGAATGGAACCTCCAATACTAGTTTTCTGAGGAATCTCCACACTGATTTCTACAGTGGTTGCACCAGTATGCACTCCCACAAGCAGTGGAGAAGGGTTTCTTTTTCCCCAGAGCCCCTCCAGCATTTGTTATTGGTTGGTTTAATGATAGTCATTCTTACTGGAGATGGAGTCTCGGTGTTGTTTTAATTTGCACCTCTCAAATGACCAGTGATGTTGGACATTTTCATATAGTTATTTGCCATTTGTATTTCTTCATCTGAAAAGTATGCATTCATCTCGGATGCCCATTTTGGTTTGGGTCCTTGAATTTGGGAGGTCTGATTTTTTCAATTCTTTATATATTCTAGACAGAAGTTCTTTGTCTGAGGGAAAATGGACTAAAATTTTCTCCCAATTTGTGGGTTGTCTTTTCTGTCTATTGGTGATTTCTTTTGATTGTGTGAAAGCTTTTTAATAAGATGAGACCCCAGTTGTTGATTCTTTGAAGTATTTCCCATGCAATTTGGGATTTGTTCATGAACTCTCTGCCTGCACCTATGTCTTCAAGATTTCTACCTACTTTCTGTTCCAGTAGATTTAATGTTTCTGTTTTAATATTTAAATATTTGATTAAGGAACAATGCTGTGCATGTATGTGTGGTGCTGGAGAGCTAACCCAAGGCCTTATGCATACAAGGTAAGAGTTCTACCACTCAGCCACATCCCCAGCTCAGAGAGAGGAAGTTGTCTTTTTCTGGCATCTATTAGTAGAGTGACTTTAGATGAATCTTTTAGTATTTCTAAATCTTGTTATATCTGCTGTAAAATAAAATTTAATAATGTAAGTCATTTTTAGGACTTAAGATTATAATTTCTGTGACCTATTCCCCTAGGAATAATGGTTCAGTAAGTGCTAATTCATTGTGACAACTTCATAGAAAATAAGTAACGTTAATAAGGAGAATGCATTATACATGTATTCTTTAATTTTTGTATTTTACATAGCTAAATGGTCATGACTTTTTTCCATTTTATGATTTAACACATTAACATAGCATTATATTCCAAAGTTCACTCTACATTAGCATATTCCTCTCTAGATACTACTTTTCTTACGTGCATACCATAATTTGTGCAAGCAAACCTGTTAGATACGTTGGCTGTTGGTTGTCTGAGTATTAAAAAGTCTTACGGTGAGTAATGTTTTGATTTTTTTGCTGATAAATCTTTGAGACATAGTCCTCAAGCAGGGCTCTGAATCATAAGGTAAAAGTTAAGTAGTGTTGTGGTTTTAGGGCTGTCTCATAATTCTTTGATAATCATTCCCTTGGAAGTAGCACTCAATTCCCATTTATTTTACTGTAGACTGCTCTTAGTGACTCTCTTTTGGTAAACAGAATACAGAAGTAGGAGAGATCTTTTCAATTTAAGTTACAAAAAAAGACCGTGGTCTATGCTGTGTGTGCTTTTTCTTCCTTGACTCTTGGTCTGTCTAGAAATCAGCTACCTCATCATAAAGCAGCCTTGAGAAGGACAACACCATTGAGGACAAAGAGGAAGCCTATGGAAAGGCCCACATGGTGAGTAACTGAGGCCTGTAAGCGGCCATGTAAGTGAGCTTCAAAACTAATATTCTGAGGCTTGCCAATAATAACTTGCTGAGTTTGGAAGCATATACTTCTCCAAGAGTGTCCTGAAGTATTTCTGCCCTGGTCTGTGGTTTTATTGCAACCTTAGGGACTAAACCCAAACCACCCAGCTAAGCTGTTTCCATACTCTTGACTCGTAAAAACTATGAAATAAAAGTAATTTCAAGCTGCTGAATTGTGAATAATCTGCAGTTGTGCTGGACACTGCTAAACCCTCTATAAAGGGCCTCACCTGAATTTAAAATTCCATAGTTGCATCAATATTTATTGACTGCTATGTGCTTACAACAGTGTAACCACAAAGGGCAAGCCCGCACTCTTCCTATGCGGAAAGCTGCCTTAGCCTTTGCTGTATTGCTATATCAAAGTATTGAGCCTCGACACTTTATTTATTTATTTATTTTTTATTTTTTTGCGGCACCGGGGATTGAACTCACAACCTCGCACCTGCCAGGGCAGGCGCTTAAGCCACTGAGCCAAACTCCCAGCCCTGGTTTTTTGAGGCAGGGTCGCACTAAGTAGCTCAGGCTGGCCTTGCTCTCGCGTTGTAGCCCAAGCCGGCCTCGAACTCACAACGCTCCTCCTACCTCAGCCTACCTCAGTGCTGGGATTAAAGGCGTGCGCCACCACGCCCGGCTTGGATACTTTATTAAAAACATAAGCTTATCTATTTGGTGAGTGGAAGGTCTGAACAGCACGACAACGGCATGTGGCAGTATCATATCACAGACAAGACGAAACGGAAATATCCACATTCAGAAGGGGACCAAGCACAGGACCACACTTTAACCACCCACTTTTGTGAGAGCCATTTCTTACCCCCTGCTTTGCCTTCACCAAACTTTAATCAGGCTGCTCCTGTGCTCCCAGCAGACCTCTAAACTCGAACTCACCCCCAAGTTTAAGCACTCTAACCACGGAGCTACATTCCCATCACAGCAAGGAAGTCTCTCTTGCCAAGTCCATGAGAAATAGAATGACTAAATGTAAAACTCGTTGCTTATTTAATTATATGCCCTAAATCACAGCCTATGTGAGAAACTATGATTCAAAATCGTATCCATTTACACACACGAAATATCAGTTTAACGTGCATTTAAAAAAGTATAAAAACTCGAAGTAAGGTGTTAAATTTCAGGTAACAATTTTAGTACTCACTTTCTGCAGCATTTTTAAAAATTTTCTTTTAAATCTTGAGGATTTAAAAACTCTTTCGCAGTCTTTCTTTTCTCGTCCCTTCCCCATTTTGTAGTCCCTTTTGTGTCTCGGCCTCGCGGTCTCTGTGGTCTGTCTCTGGCGTCCCCCTCAGCTCCCACCTCAGATTTTCCCTGCAGTGTCCGCTGTTCCCCTGCGCCGGCTCCTCCAGGTCCTCTCTTCCTCTGCTCCTCACTGTGCCTCTCCGTTCCTAAGTTTCCTCTTCCCTGACTCTCAAGTTCCCTCTTCTATTTTTCTCTGATCTGCTCCCCTCCCCTAGAATTCTGTACCATCTTTATTAGCATAATCACCGGTCGTCTTGGTTACCCATCGCCGCTCCGCCCCCAGGTTTCCGCCTGCAGTGGAATCTCCCGAGAGAGGCCGGCACCATTGACAAATACATTTACGCGGAATCGCTGACGAAAATATTTTACCATTCCAAATGATTCCTCTTTTACCAAAGCGTTCTTCCCGTAAACAACGGGACCACGCCAACTGCTTCCCCACCCCTACCCCCGCAAATCCTCTCCTTAAACGCTCGCGGTTCACGGACTGACGCCGCTTTAGTCCTTCCTGTGGTCTCGGCTGTGGTTACAATAGGGCTAACCTTCCGCTTGTACGGAACCGACAGGGTTCAAGATGGAGACTCCCTTGCGGAAGCTTCTTGGGAGCAGCCATATTGTCTCCTGAACAAAGCGTCCCGTACGGAAGAGCCCAGGCTCGAAGTCCCGCGCTCCGCTCTCTCACAGGAAGCAGGAGAGAGCGCACCAATATGGATGTGATAGCTGTCACTTTTAAGCTGTGATGGGCGTCTCAGGGCCTGATAATGGAGCTGGTGGTCAGAAGAGGTACATGTGCTGTGATGAGTGAGTCAGTGGGCTTGGCGTTGGGACAGGAGGGGTCAGTGAGGGTCTATGATAGGAGATTTATGGTCACAGGAAAGGGACGTGGAATTAGTATTAGGCTTATTCGGCAGTCAGGGATGGAGTGTGAGCTCTTTGATTAACAGTTATAGAATGATGAGGTGACAGGGTGTCTGTGGGATCAGGCCTTGCGTGCACCAGGTGAACTCTCTGTTAGGGGTAACTGGGTACAGTGGTTTAGGCTGCTGCGAAGTACCGGTGACTTGTGGTAGGGCAGTATGGACTACATGATGAGGGCATCCGTACGGGTTATATGTCTGCCAGGCCCAAAGATTCCAACATTTGGAGGTGCACTTATAGGTTCAGACCATCATGGTGGTCATTATCAATTTTCTAAAGAAGCCTTTAACATATTAAGTTTGACAGGTTACAAGCAATTTTTGAGTACTTAAAAGTTCAAGTCCCTCTTGACATCTTTCCTCAGATTGCCACTGTCCCTTTAGCTTAGTGCCGCCCTCAATAATGATCATTTTAAACAAGACCAAACAAATCAAAGGCAATCGAATTGTGAAAAGTTGATTTCAGTCCTCTTCTCTCATTGAAATAGTTTTATACTTTACACAAGAAACGTTTATTTAGTGTCTGCTGAGTGTATGGGCATTCATATAACTATTTCTCTTAATTTTTCTTCCATATGTATTTTGATAAGGCCTGGAATATCCCGTATAGAATATTAATCTGTCGCCCTGTCACAGGATCCCCCACTTCCTCTGAACCAATTCAACCTTCTCCTCATGACTTCTTCTGGAAATGAGAAACATTTATCAGGTTGGTGCCTTCCTATATCATGGTATATTTCCCTTTACGAATGATTACAGCTTAGCATTTTTAAATGCAGCCAGCTGCATTATTGAAAATCAACAATAAAAATTTGAACAAAAAATCTTAAAATTAACATTTTAATTAATGAATATTGATTTGACAGAAGAGTTTGCTAAAGTAGGGGGAAATGAGAGCTCTTGGGATTAGCATTCGAGCTGCTGGTTCTTTCTGGGGAAAAGGGGAATACATTCAGTCACTCCTATTCTTACTACCAGAAAACTCTATCTGCAGTTACGTCTTTATGAATGTATCCATGATTATTATCTTGTGATAATGTTCCACAATAAAATTGCTGGTTCCCAGAAGGCACAATAAGTCATTAGTAAATTAACTGGAAATGTGTCTCTACATCAATGAGAAAACACTTTTCCATGTTCTGTAAGTAATCATCAATAAACATATCATAAGCACAAACAGAGAAAGTATTTGATGATCAGTACCTTCTCAAATGGTGCTTGCTGATGTTTCTGTAAGGCTCAAACAACCCTCTGCCTCATGGTGGTCATTAGCCACTTGATTTCTGATAGTCATTGTTTCAAGAATGTGGAAGTCGCAAATGGGTTTTGGCTGTGAAAACTTAATTCTGATCACCAGTTTTGCTTTTTCAGGCATCTGTCCTATTGGAAGAGTACAGAAAATGAAGTCCCAGGTGAGTTGCTGTTAAAAAATTAACCTCCTTTGTTTTGCATGCAGTCAAATGTAAAGTAAAGGTAAGCTAAATTTTGGGTTACGGAAAAAGAAGTAAGAATAAAAATCAAGACTTAGAAAGAGGTGCTAAGTGATATGTAGAAAATCTGGCTTAGCCAGGTGTAGTGGCACACTCCTATAATCCTAGCCCTCAGGAGGCTAAGGCAGGAGGATTGTTGCAAGTTTGAGACCAGCCTGGGCTACAAAGTGAGCCCAAGGCCAGCCCGAACCACATTTGTCTCAAAAAGACCAAAAAAAAGACAAAAAAAAAAAAAAAGAAATTCTGACTTAAACCATTTTTATAAATCATGTCAGTTTATACGTCCCTTCTTACAGACATTAGCAGCTATTTCCTTAAACCTAAGCAGACAAATTTTCCATGGGAAAAAACTGTTTCTTGCCACGTAAGACTAAAAAGAAAATTTCCTTTTTGGAAATTTTACTAGGTCACATAGAGGTCTCACCAAACACTAATGCAACAATAGTTGTCTTATAACTTGTGTTTTAAAGTTAATTTTTTTTTTATTTTTTTGTGCCAGGGATCAAACTCACAACCTCATGCCTGCCAGGTAGGCATTTACACCACTGAGCTAAATCCCCAGCTCTATTTTTACCCCCCGACCCTATTTTTTGAGTCAGGGTCTCACTATGTAGTTCAGGCTGTCCTTGAACTCACTTTGTGGCCCAGGCTGGTTTTGAACTCTCAAAGATCCTCCAGCCTCAACCTCCTGAGTGCTGGAATTACAAGCGTGCACCACCATGCCCAGCTAAAGTTTTTTGTTTTTTTTAGAAGATACCAATGTTTTAGTCAAAGTTTTTGGAGCAGGGATTGGCACATTATTATCCATGGGTCAAATCCAGTTCTCCAGCTGTCTTTGCAATTATTTATTGATGCCCAACTATGCCATTTGTGTACATATTGTCAGTGACTGTTTTTGACTTATAATGGCAGGCTGAAGTATTACACCAGAAGCATATGGCTTTGCAATGACAGAAATATATACTTTACCTAAAGACTTTGTTGATCCATTCCTTAAAGAAACAAATTCATTATAAAGTTTTCCTACAGTCTACTTTTACCCAGAGATAAAATCCAGATATTTTAGACAGACACAATTTGAATGCTGCTCAAAAATACGTATTTTCCCAAGAAGCGTTATTGAATTATATTTATCTGATAAAGATTTGGAGGGCAGAGTTCCTTAATTCTCCATCCTTTGCTGTGCTTTCAAAATTCATAGGCTTAATTTCCAAATTTTTTTTCTAATTATCTATTTTTTAAAATCAGTATTAATTTTATTTTCTTTGTGTCAGTATTATACTCATGGTATAAAATATGAAACTATGCAAGAAAATTAAAAGCAGAGAGACAGCTGTGCGTGGTGGCGCACGCCTTTAATCCCAGCACTTGGGAGGCTGAGGTAGGCGGAGCGATGTGAGTTCGAGGCCGGCTTGGGCTACAATGCAAGCGCAAGGCCGGCCTGAGCTACGTAGTGCGACCCTGCCTCAAAAAACCAGGGCCGGGAGTTTGGCTCAGTGGCTCAAGCGCCTGTCTGGCAGCTGCGAGGTTGTGAGTTCAATCCCCGGTGCTGCAAAAAAATAAATAAATAAAAAAGTAAAAGCAGAGAGACCTTTTAACTTACACTCCTCTTCCTTGAGATGATCAATTTTAATTATTTGTTTTGAACCTTCCAAATCTTTTTTGATATAACTGCAATAAAGTATGTATGTGTGAAACTGCAAACAGGAACTGTCTCTTATTTGCTTCTATTTTTCTTTTGGAAAAATAATATTATAATATTTTGTTCTTCTACCTGATTTTTAACTTCCTTTCCAGTATAAAGTTTTTGTGTACATTTTGTTTATCTTCCCATGTAATACATAGAATTTTCCTTTGTTATTTTAGTAGATATATGATATTTCCCTGTGACCTGGTCACCTGGGGTTGTTTCCTCATATGTAAAAGCAAAGACTATAATCTTCCCAGGATTGTTGTAAAATTTAGGGAGTAAAAAAGTGTGCCCAAAACTGTAACTAAGACGTGGCTTTTACTGTATATGTTAGCTGTTACTGCATCATCATCATCATCATTCTCAAATCTTGAAATATGCTTTCATAGTAGTAGTCCTTTTGTATATTTTACAGAATTTAACAACAGAGTTCTATTGAGAAAAGAGGAATTTGTTTTTCTTCTTGGCTATCAGTGTTTTTAGAGCTATGTTCTCCAATATATTGGCTACCAGGAATATGTGGTTATTGAGCTCTTAATGTTGGTTAGTCTGAATTAAAATATGTTTTAAGTGTGATGTATAAGAATTTGAAAATGTGGTTTTAAAAACTCACTAATAGGACTGGAGATTTAGCTCAGTAACACAGCACCTGCCTGGCAAGCATGAGGTCCTAAGTTCAATTCCCATTACAAAAAAAAAAAAAAAAGAAAGAAAGACTCACTAATAGTTTTTAAAATTACATATTGGAATGATATTTTGAGTGACATATTAAGATATATATTATTGGAAATAATTTTTTGATGTAGCTCCTAGAAAATTTTAGATGACTTTTGCTTTAGCATTCTAGTTCTATTTAGATAGTATCTTAGTTATTTTTTCACTGCTCCAATAAAATAGCCAACATCCAAAGCTAAAGGAAGAAAAGTTTATTTTGGCTCACAGTTTATAGAGGTTTCAGTCCATGATTGGCTGGCTCCAAGTCATGGTGTCATGGTAGAGAGGCACTGCAGAGGAGAAACAGTTCATGGTGGGCAAAAGGCAGCCAAAAAAAGAAGCATGTTCAAGTAAACAGTGGCAAGCAACTGGCAGCAGGCCTCTTTGTGTCTGTTATCTTGTATCCAGCCCTTAGAATGGATAGCACTCAAACCCTTAATCCTAGCATTACACCATGAATCAATCCCAGTATCACACACTGGATCCAGACATGTCTGAAAAAGCCCCACCTATGACCACATGAGACTTTGGCAGGACATCTAAACACAAGCCATAACATTGCCCCACTAGGGCCTCAAGATGCATGCATATCTCTTTATAAAAAAGGTATTTAGTCCACCTCTAGGAGTTGCCAAAGTCCTAACAGTATCAGCATTACTGAAGAGTCCAAGTCCAAAGTTTACCTTGAGATTCAAGGCAAACTTGCTGCAAGCCCCTGTACAAATGAAAAGAAAAACACTTCTAACTTTCAATGGAAAAAGATAAACATTTCTATTCCAAAAGGTAAAAATAGAGGAATACAAAGGAATGAGACCAAAGCAAGTCCAAAACCAAACAGGGCAAACAGTAAGTCCTGTACTTCCATGTCCAGCATCCAAGACAGTCTGTGGCAAGATGTGAACTCCAAAGGGCTTGGGTAGCTCCACTCCTACAGCATTTTTGGTGGTTGTAGCTCCCACATCTTCTGCCTTGGGCTGGGTCTGCTCCCTCCTTGCAGTTGTCCTCAGACAATCCACGATCCTGTCTTCTCCAAACTTCTGGGGTCTCCACTGCACCTTTGGCTTCAAACACTGCCCTCTCAGGGGCACACCACCTGACATCCCAGACCTTCTTCTGAAATCTGGATGGAAGACTTCCTTACTCTACAACTCTTGCATTGTGCATGCATGTAAAACCAGCACTACATGGATAATGCTTGTGTCAGACACCAATTTAGAGTGGTAGCCAGGCTTTCTTCTCTCTTGGCTGAAGAGGTCCTGTGCTTATGAACCAAATCCTGAGGAAAAATTTCCATAGGCTACCACCATTCTGGAACATGATACTCTGGGTCTGGCTTCTCAAAGCAAAGTCTTTCACTTGTGCAATTTTGAGGCTGCAAAGTGTGGAATCCTACTGGTTCCTGTGATGTCCTCAGGCCATCTTTTCTATTGCTTTCTTGTGACATACTTGTCTTCTTCTTGCTCGTCTTTTCAGTGACCAGTTTCTCCTCTGTTCCATCTTTGCACACTAAAACTTTACTGGAGCTTCTTTTCTGGCCACACCCTTATTCCTAGCATTGCACCACAATTCAATCCCAGCATCACACACTATAGATCCAGCCACCTCTGAAAAAGCCTCACCTCTGACTGCATGGGAATTTTCATCTCAACATAAACCATAGCAAATAGCAATATGTTAGAGAATAAGAAGGACTTTTTTGTTTGTTTGCTTGTTTGCCCAGTAGGCCCAGGCCCATAGCTCATTGGCTGATTAAATGTTTACTCCTTAAGAAGAAGGCTTTATATTTTTCTGTACCATCAAGAAGTAAAGTCATCACTTTTTGCATAGCCTTTTTTGCCTCTAACACCTACCCCTCTTCAATTTCTTTCATCTTCAAATGGCACTTCCGTTCTCCAAGCCTCCCATGCTATAAGAACTGTTTGCAAATAACCACTTTCCACTGATTATGCGCTATATTTTTCTGAAAATTAGCAAAATTTATACCCACTTAATATAGTGAAGCATCTGAATATCATTAATAAAATGTTAAAATGACATTAATTTTCCATCAGAATGTATTTCCTATATATTCCACATTTACTATTTTTCTCATAGTATTACTCTTCAGATCAAAGGAATGTAATTCACTAATTTACAAACACTATTTTTAACTAAACAGGAGTATTCACTTATTTTAATTTCTGTAATCTTCATTCATTTTTAGCAAACATTTCTTAGGTATTGAAATTGTGTCATATGTTTTGGCTAGCAGTTTACTGATTTCTTTCCTGAGAATACTAAGAAGAAAGTGAGGTAGACAGGAATGAGAATGCAGAAAAGCGCTATTACAGGTAGAGGAGCGGTGTGCTGTTATCACAGAGAGGGAAGATCAACCAGCTCAGTTCAGTTATCAAACTTTGAGTCATAAAGGAAGTGCAATGAAGATGGAAGGAGCATTTGTAGAAGTAGAAGATGCAGGGTGATTTTAGGAAGGCTAAGAATTTGGGAAAAACTGAAGTGGAGATTGATTCATGGAAAGATTGACTAAGGGTATGGTACTGAAGTGATAAAATATTAAAGATTATGTTTACAATGTTTGCAGTACAGAATGGTAGAAGGCCATGATGGATAAAAAAACTCCTCATATCATTGTGGCCAGGAAAGCAAAGAGAGAAGGAAGAAATCAAGGAGGGAGGCATACCCTTCCAGGTCGCACCCCCAGTGATCTGCCTCAAACCAGGCCCCACCTCCTAACAGCAACTCAGCTATAAACTCATTGGTGGTCTAATCCACTGATGAATGTAGTACCCCCATGATCCAATCACCTTCTAAACACATGAGGCTTTGGGGCGAACACCCCAGATCCAAACCATAATACTTTACAATTGATTAAATTACCATGTATACTTGGTAGATTTACTTCTTCCATTTTCCTGATCTATCTAGCTCTTTTTGCTTAAGGTAGGGCCTTACATTGTTTCTCAAAAACATTATAATGCAAAACTAGGTATGAGTATATTTTGTATACTATTATGGCTTATGTGTATATATCCCCCAAAAACTTCAAGCAGTCAGAGGTGGGGCTTTTTCAGAGGTAGCTGGATCTAGAGTGTGTGATACTGGGATTGACTCATGGTGCAGTGCTAGAATCAGTGGCACTAGGATTAACAGTCTGAGTGCTACTTTCCCTGAGAGCAGGTAGCCTGGATAAAATATAAGGGACAGAAAGAGCTGTGGTCATCCCTTGTTTCTTTGCTACCCTCTGCCAGCCACGGACTATTTGTCCTCTGTGAAGCTACCCTGCCTTGAAGCCAGCCAATGAGGGACTGAAACCTCTGCAAACTGTAAGCTAAATAAACCATTTCTTCCTTAAATTGTGACTGCTGGGTATTTTGTCTCAACAAACAGAAAAGTGACTAAGATGGGTACTATAGTAGAAATGGTAAGAGTGAGCTCTTCAAACTGAACAGGAATGCCCTCTTACAGGGGTTAGTGTCATTCAAGGATGTGGCTGTGGATTTTACCCAGGAGGAGTGGCAGCAACTGGACCGTGTTCAGAGAACCCTGTACAAGGATGTGATGCTGGAGAATTATAGTCACCTGGTCTCAATGGGTAAGGCCACCTTGCCCACATAACTTATGAGTTCTACTGTCAAGTGCTTTTTTTATCAGTTACTGTATTTAAGTGGTTTAAGACATATATAATTATTTTTATGATCTTCATACCTCCCCAAATGGGGAGCATTATTTTGTTAAAGGCTAGCTGGAAATTTTCATAGTAAATCATCTGAAACTGTAACTTCTCTTCTCTCTTCTGTACAGTTAATCTAGTTTCTTCATGATTTCCATTTACTAGGGTATCTAGTTTCCAAACCAGATGTCATCTCCAAATTGGAACAAGGAGAAGACCCATGGATCATAAAGACAGATATGCCAAACTGGACCTACCCAAATGCAGATCACACAGGTAAAAGACAAAGAAAGTGAAATATCTGTTTGATTGATTTTTGATTGGTGTCTAAAGCTTAATGCTTATCTATGTTTAAATTGCCTATTTTTTATTCTTGTGCTGAGAATTTAATAGGCATTTAAGAAATACAATTTGTAGGCATTTAGTAAGCATTCAAGTGGAGAACTATTTCTGATTCATTTACTGGATGGATAGACTGATTGATTGATTAACTGATTTTCTGACAGATAGATAGATAGATAAGAAGTTTTTCTGTGATATGAATGGGCTTTAAAGGCAATAGAAGACAAAATCCTTTGAAGAATATCAGTTGTACTTTAGAGTGTAAAATTTCCTGATATGTAACTGTACACAATTAAATGCCAAATAATTATTTTAAAAGTTGAAAGAAATTCAGAATTTAAAGAGATTCAGAAAAATTTGGAAAGGTTTTTTTAGAGCATGCAGCTAGTAGCTGCTCTGAATGACATAAGTTCTGGTGATGCTGCAGGAGATAAGGGAAGGCTAAAATGGTTTGAAAAAGAAAGTATATGAAAAAAAATGTTGGCATTAGGAAGTTACAACTTCTCTGTGTTTTGATAGTTTTAGTTGATACACACAGAAAGTATTATCATGAATAGTGACAATTAAGCTGGGTGCGGTGGTGCATGCCTTTAATCCCAGCACTTGGGAGGCTGAGGTAGGAGGAGTGTTGTGAGTTTGAGGCCTGCTTGGGCTACAACGTGAACGCAAGACCGGCCTGAACTACATAGTATGACCCTGTCTCAAAAAACAGGGCCAGGAGTTTGTCTCAGTGGCTTAAGTGCCTGTCTGGCAGGTGTGAGGTCCTGAGTTCGATCCCTGGTGCCACAAAAAAGAAAAAAATGAATAGTGATATTTAGGTGTGTATTCTTGGTGTAATCTGATATTGAATCTTTAGAAGGATCTTGAGTTTCTGTTGTTACACTTGTTAGGAAAGTAGAGGAATGTTAAAGTATTTTGAGTACAGAAGAGATCTTGTTTCTTTGGCGTGGTGGCAGGATAACAGTTAACTATGTATGGTTTGTAATTAAAAAGAATTCAGACAGTGTAAAGGGTTTTTTATTAAGAAAGCAGTAAAAATGAGAAGATCCTAGAAGCATAATTCAAGATTAAAGTAGTAAGAACCTAGACACTTTTCCATCACCTTCAAGTCTAAATTTTATATGAATAACTTCTCTTTAACATCCTCACATATTCTACCAGTCAAATAGGATGTACTGTCTTCCAGGTTGCATTCTTTGAGTTCATATACTATGATAGACTATCCATTTGTTCCTCTTTTTGCACCCTTAATTGTCCTTTATGCCTTTTTTATTTTATCTTCCCTTCTTTTAGACAGAAAAAATAACCTTCATAACTCACAATCATGCATTTTGGGAACTTTTTCATTCCATAATAAGATATTGAAAGGAGTTGCACAGGATAGTTCATTTTACCCCATTATAAAAATCTGTCATGGTGATAGACAACTGCAGACATGTCAGGAAAATCAAGACAAACTTTTCAAGCAACTTACATTTGTCAGTGGCAAAGCAGTGTTTGAAGCATCAAGTCATAAATATAATGCACTGGAAAAAATATTTCAAGAATACATAAAGCCAGATATGCTAAAAGAAAGACTTCATAAATATGATTCATTTAAAAGGAATATAAAACCAAATACTGACCTACCTAGTTATACTACAAATAATTCAAGGAAAAACTTAGATGAGAATTTTGGTGGTGCAAAATCATCTAGCCACAATGTATGTAGTTCTAATCTTGAGAGATTACACAATGGAGTAATAACCTATAATGATAATCTATGTGAAAACATTTTCCTCAATAAACAATCCCATAGTCAATATCAGAATGTTGAAACTAAGGAGAAAACCTGTGTCTGTATTACATGTGGAAAAGCTTTTGCTAAGAAGTCACAGCTCATTGTACATCAAAGAATTCATACTGGAAAGAAACCATATGATTGTAACACATGTGGAAAAGCCTTCAGTGAGAAGTTTCATCTCATTGTACATCAGAGAACTCATACTGGGGAAAAACCATATGATTGTTCTGAATGTGGAAAAGCATTCTCTCAGAAATCATCTCTCATTATACATCAGAGAGTTCACACTGGAGAAAAACCATATGAATGTAGTGAATGTGGAAAGACCTTCTCTCAGAAATCACCCCTCATTATACATCAGAGAATTCACACTGGAGAGAAGCCTTATGAATGCAGAGAGTGTGGGAAGGCCTTCTCCCAGAAATCACAACTCATTATACATCATAGAGCTCACACTGGAGAGAAGCCATATCAGTGTACTGAATGTGGAAAGGCCTTTTGTGAAAAGTCCCATCTGATTATACATAAAAGAATTCACACTGGTGAAAAACCCTATAAATGTGTTCAATGTGAGGAAGCCTTCAGCAGAAAGACAGAACTCATTACACATCAGTTAATTCATACTGGGGAGAAACCTTACAAATGTGCTGATTGTGGGAAATCATTCTCCCGTAAGTCACAACTCATCATACATCAGAGAACACACACTGGGGAGAAGCCCTATAAATGTAGTGAATGTGGCAAAGCCTTCTGTCAGAAATCACATCTCATTGGGCATCAGAGAATTCACACTGGAGAAAAACCGTATGTATGTACTGAATGTGGGAAAGCCTTCTCTCAGAAGTCTCATCTCCCAGGACATCAGCGAATTCATACAGGAGAGAAACCTTATATATGTGCTGAATGTGGAAAAGCCTTTTCCCAGAAATCAGACTTGGTTTTACATCAGAGAATTCACACGGGAGAAAGGCCCTATCAATGTGCTACATGTGGGAAAGCCTTCATTCAAAAGTCACAACTCACTGTGCACCAGAGAATTCACACAGGGATAAAATCATAATGAACTAACTACAGTATTGGATCAGGCCTTACTAAAAACCATTAACTTGATAAGTATGGGGATTCAATCTTTAAAGATAAATTTGTACAATGGAATTAATGTTTCTAGTGTGATGATACCTGATGTTTTCAGTTAAAATGATTGAAAATAATTATGTAAGTGGACTTTTTTGAGACAGGATCTCGCTGTGCAGCTCTGGCAGGCCTTGAACTCACTATGTAGTCCATTCTAGCCTCAAACTTGGAGTGATCCTTTGGCCTGAACCTCCCAAGTGCTGGGATTACAGGCACGTGCCACCATGCCTGGCTATAAATGGACATTTTTGATACAACATGTAAAGGTTTTAAAGTTTTGAACTCATGGACTTGTGGAATAAAACATGTATACAGACTATTGTCAATTTATATCCTTCTTACCATATCATATAATGTTAATGAAACATTAAAATTGTTAATATCTGCATGGCATAAGTATAACCATATAGTTCATTATAAAGGATATGGAAGAAAACTTAAGTAAAAGTTCAACACAAAACATTAGTTGTTGTTACTGTATTATAAGAAAGGACTTCAGCATGACTTCTAAAACTAGATATAAAATTCTTATACAAAGGTGGAAAAGTGGCTTGAGCATATTCAACAAAGATATAGATATATAATATTTTCCATCTCAAGTATTTGTGTTGACTTGCATCTCTGAAAGGACCCTAGCCCTTGAAATTGATGCATTTTGACCAGGTTCCCCCTTTACTCTACCCGACCAGGAATTTAATGTGGAGACTTTGGTACTGAAGACATATTACCTTGAGTTTTAATCCTCACTCACTTCTCACAGATTATGTGACCTCATGCAAGAGTACATCACTTATCTGGTACTCTTTCTTATCAGTAAATCAAAGTACAATGTAGAACGTATATTCATTTAACATTAGTTCTTTATGTTTCTATTCTCATGCAACAGGGTGCTAAGACAAATTGTGTTAAATCTATATCTGAAATTGCTTTGTACTCTGAGTACTGCATTTGATCATCTACCCTTATGATTCATCTGTTTTACTATCTGACCTTGATGGCCTTATTCTTGCTGTGATAAAATGATATTTTTAATGCTTTTGGTTTTTTACATATATAAAAGGGTGGTTGAACATAATGACTCTGCCTAATGTCTCTTCAGCTCTTTCTGACCCCTACCCTATAGCTCCAACTTTTTCCCTGGAAACTGAGCACATTTACAGAGAAAAACTCTTGAGGTGAAATGATATACCTTACACCTGCAAATACTGGTGGACTTGATATTTCTGAAATGCCTCTCATCCAACTCTTGTGTTCCCATTTATTCCTTTATGAACAGCTTTAGTTGAGCAACTCTGCTGATGGTACCCTGCAGAAGGAGCATAGGTGGCAAGGATGAAGGCATCTTTGTGGTAAAAATGCACCTGCACATAATTCCTGCCTGAGTCCTTCACATTTCCAGCATATCTGAGCCCTTTCTGATTGAATAGTCTATTGTGAAAATGCAGGGTTCATCCAGGTGAGAAACCTTGTAGAAGAAAGGTACAACTGAAAGGAATGTGGGAACTCAGTATGAAGGATATCAAATTTCCACCTGAGTATTGATTTTTAAGGGAAAGAGAAAAAATTGAAACCCAAAGGAATAAACCCATTTATGAATACAAAGTTAGCTAATTTTATTATTAAACAGCAACAATAACAATACCATTAACATACAGGTAACCAGGACTTGTGTATGAAACTCTAGTGAGTTTCTAGCTCCATTTATGTGGAATTAAAGATACATTTGTCTTAAATCATCCTGCTGTTGGTTATCAAATTACAGATACTAAATTTTCATCAGTAGGTACACTAAGTTTACTCATGCTCTCTTCATCATTCATTATGAACACTCTGTAACTGCCTCTTATAATATATCAAACACTTCATTAGTTATATTCCTCAGCATTCCTCATTGAAGTTAGATCAATTTAGTTCTCTATGATATTCAATGTATCTCATACCAAAGTTCCAATAAACTTTAAAAATATCTTACAATTAGCTCTAGAATTATATACAGAAAGGTTCCAAGGAATGAATAATGAAGAAACTAGCCGGGTGTGGTGGTGCATACCTTCAATCCCGGCACTCAGGAGGCTGAGGTAAGAGGAGCGTTGTGAGTTTGAGTCTGGCTTGGGCTACAGTGCAAGTGCAAGGCCAGCCTGAGCTACATAGTGCAACTCTGCCTCAAAAAACTAGGACCAGGAGTTTGGCTCAGAGGCTTAAGCGCCTGTCTGACAGGCATGAGGTTGTGAGTTTGATCTCCGTTGCCACAAAAAAAATAATAATAATAATAAAGAAACTTTTGAAGAACAAATTTAGAAAATTTACCAGGTTAAGATTTCCTGAGAGCTAGTCCCTAAAATAATAATAAAGATACTATGGGTAGTCAGATGGACCAAGGGTGAAAGTGTGAATCCAAAAGCACAATTATCTGTTGATACTTGAATTATGGTGAAGATGCCAGTCTAAAGCAGCAAGAGGAACGTAAGTCAATTATCTAGGCAAAATAGTGAGATCTGAACATTACATGCCATTCATAAAATTGATTGCAGATGAAGGTCTCCAGGGTTTTTTTTTTAAGAGTATCATGTCTCTGTCACCAAACAACCTAGCTACAGAGGCACCGAGGAGTAAATGTCTCTAGTGTGATCTAAAACACAGAAGTATGAGAAAACAAAGTCTTTCTTATTCAATACACTCTTTGAAGATACCTCCCTTCAATTTAGCTAGGAATCAATTCAACATTCATATCTCCAAAACAGTCCAACTGACCAAATGTGAACATTTTTGCCCCGCTCATTAGTCATGCGGTTAAAGGTTATCATCATCTTACCATTTTTATAATTCAGGGCTACTCCTGAACACTGAAAATGAGCTGTGTTAGATTTAAAGACAGTTCTAAAGCAGAGAGAAATGTAAGGAGGAAATCAACCTGAAATCAAAAGTTGGCTGGCAAATGAATGATCTCAACCTCTCTCTCCCGCTCTTCCTTACCTTCTCCCTCACCCTCTCCCTCTCTCTTTCTTCCTCCCTTTCTTCCCTCCCTTCTCTGCCTTTCCATCCTACCCTGATCAACATGAGAATTTGGGCTATTAAGTTAACATAGTGGCAGACATGGGTAGCTATATTGTGCCATGATCTATTGCTGGCAGACAGCATCTTCTCTGCCTATCCTCTATGCCGAGTACTAACAAGCATAAATGGAGTAAATGGATGTATGGAGTGGGTCAGTGCTTAGGCCATCCCTGTTAGATCAATATTTTGAATGTCACCCACAGATGCCTGGACAAGTCAGCAATGTGCAGAGAGGAAAGCTCAAAAGAAGAATTGACTGATAGGACCTAAGATGAAAGAGAATCAGCTTCCAAAGTATGGAAAGTAACCTTTGTTCCTGATCATTCCTCCCACTGTTTCCCTTCTGCCAGAGATCTGCTTGTGTGACAGACATGCCCTTGTACTTCTGACTACCACCCACCCTCTCCTTGAACCTCATAAGGAAAAATGTGCCCTACCTCCTTGTAGAAACATCAATCAGAATAGCAAATGAATGAACCTAAAAATGACTAAATGCTTCAGAATCTCTTAAGTACCTACACTTACATTTTCCCTACTTCTTAATCCTCAATAAAATGAATAATTGTAAGATGATGATTCAGTCACAGATACAGGGAATGCGCTGCACACTGTTAGGGAAGTGCCAGGACCTCAACCCACTTCCAGGACATTTTTCCCATGTCAGACAGATGCCCATGCTCTGCCCCAGGCCCTGTCATCATGGACTAGTGCTCAGTAAAGCATTCCCTCACTCAAATCCTCATGAAAACTATCTCACCTTTCTATGTTTCCCTTAACAGACTGTATTTGGCTCTGACTTCTCTGCTCCTGGAGGTCAAATCTGACACATGTATTTTTCACTTTTATCTTGGCAAATATTGATTGTCATCACCCTAACCAAGAAATAGGAGCTGGCAAAAACCCTTGAAAAGTGCCTCACTGTGCCTCAGTGGGGCTCGCAGTGGTAGTGAGTGATACCTGAACCCTTGCTGTGAGGCAACCCTGCTTGGGGTCCTCTGGATCACTGGGCACCTCAGAGGTTTTCCTAGTGTGGCTCCCACAGCTCTGAAAACATCGCTCATTAATGTGCAAAGTGAGGAGGTCCAAAGCAGAGATAATGAGTTCCCAATCCCTCCTTATGTGAAAGACTAAGATTCACACCTGATTGCTTCTCCACAATCATAGTATATGGAACAAGGAGCCCCAAACCAGCTACTGAAGTGTGGGATAGTGTTGTAATTTAAGTCAGAGACACTGGCATTTTCTTCACAGCCTCCTTTCCTAGAAAGGAAAGTAAAAGCGGATGCATTTTCTCCTCTTTCCAACAAAGCATATGCTTCCCTCGATTCAGAGTGTGAAAGGCTCTCAACTAATCAGGTCACCCTTCACAGATGGCTCAGTGATCCACTGGAGGGCATGAAGCCAGTTGGCTAGGAGAATGGTTCTCAGTGACTGAGAGGTAAAGATTCTTCATTTTGCACATGCCTTCAGTGACTACTCTTGGTATTTGGGCTTATGGAACATGGCTCTGGGATCAGTGCAAAGCCAGCTCTTGGGATCTTTCTCCTTCCAGTCTGTGCTGGTCAGATGGAGGGCTCTTATCCACCCACAGTCTTATTTAGTGAGAAAGAACTGGATAGTGGGCATTAGGGTCACAGTGAGACACAGGAGGAATCTGAAACATGGACAGCAACTTGATTCCTTCTCATTATCATCCCCTGCATCAGTGCTGCCCAGGGAAACTCGATAATCCTGACAGCTGGATGAAATATTATGCAGGGTCACTGGCTCTCTGCCCATGCTCAGGGAACCTGTCCCTCTCCTGGACAACTCAGGTAATCAGATATCTCAGTAAACAATGTGAAGACTCTTGTCAATCTTGAATTTCTCCTCCTCCAACTCAATCTCATCTCAGACTGATAAATCAACACTAAAGAAGAATCTGCTTCTGGACTTTTCCTCCTTATACCTATTCTTTAACTTTCTGCTGTTTGGGATCTCATAAAGGATTATAGATGTGCAATGAATGAAAAGTAAAAAGATAGGGCATTAGAGGGTCAAATGCAAGAAAAATCTCATTCATGTGCCACTTAGCAGTCTGAACTCAATGGTCTCTGCATTGGGAAAGTGAACACTACTGCCTTTCCCTGGTATTAGGCACCATGGGGACTCACTCCGACATTCCTACTGGAATAGACAAAACCCCAGTCCACAGGCCTCCTGTTGCTTCCTGGTGTCTACAACAGGTGATCAGTTCCCATCTCTTTTTCTTCTGAGCCTCTCATACCCAGAGGCCTATGTCCTGCTGTCTGGGTTTTTTCCCATAGCATCCCAACAGCAAGACAGCTATACAACACCCCATAACCCACTTACCTTCTGTTATGTCCAGGTGTCCCTTCAAAGTCTCATGAAGTCATAGGTGGGGAGTTTGGAAGGTGGCTAAATTAGAATGTGTGAATGTGGATAAGTGCATGATGCTGGAATTAAGGGTGCCCCACACTGGAGAAGGTAGCACTAATCAATAAACTTGCAGCCTGGATGGATTACAAAGCAACAATAAAAAAGAGGGCTTGCTGCTGCTGCTGCTTTCTGCCTTCTATGCCATGAACTGTTGTTTCTCCTCTGTGATGCTCCTCTGCCATGCCACCCTGCTTTGGAGTCAGTTGACTGTGGAATGAAACCTCTACAAATTGTGAGCCAAAATAAACATTTCCTCCTTTAACTTTGGGTGCTGGGTATTTTGTCTCAGCAAAAAAGAAAAGTAATGAAGACACTTTCCAAGCACATGAAACTTTTGGGATCATTTTAGAACTAGACCATAACAATCTGACCTAGAAGGCTTGTGCTCATCTCTTCATAAAAAATGCATTTTGTCTATCTTTAGAAGTGGCTAAAGTCTCAACAGTTCCAGCATTTCTCTAAAATCCACATCTAAAGTTTCCTCTGAGACTTAAACCAAACCCTTAGTTGTGTGTCCCTATAAAAATCAAAAAGAAAATTAAATACTACCAACATACAATGGCATAGGATAAACATTCCCATTCCAAAGGGGTAGAATAGGCATACAATGAAATCACACCACAGAAAGACAAGAAAATAACAGGAAAAACATTAAATCCTGCAGCTCTGTGTCCTGGACAAGTTATAGTGAGATGTGAACTCCAAGTGGCTTGGGTGGCCCTGCACCTATGGCATTGCCAATGGGTGTAGCCTTACAGCTTCTCTGTTGAACTGACGTTGTTCACTCCTTATGATTTTTCTCAGACATTCTACATTCCTGGATTTTCCAATTTCTTGGGGGTCTCCACTGCCTTTCAACTTCACTCTGAGTTTCATGCAAGACCCTCTCAGCACACTGCCTAATAACAAAGTCCTTCTTCTTAAATCTGGGTGGAAACCTTCCTGATCCCACAGCCCTTGCATTCTGCTTATCTGAAAAACCACCACCACATGATTGACTCCAACAATAGCCAAGACCTTTTGAATCATGGCTGAAGAGGCTGCTGAACACCTGTATGCCTTAGCCCTGTGAATCAAATCCCAAAGAATAGATTTCCTTGGTAGTCATTCTGGAGCATCGTGCCCTGAAACACTTTTCTCACAGCAAAGACTTTCACTTTTATAATATTAGTTCTGCAAAGGATAGGGCCTTGCTGGCTCTTCACTTGCTTTCAAGACATCCTTCTACCTGTCCTGTTACGAAACACTTGGCTTCTTTTTCATGCTAATATTTTCAACAACCAAGCTCTTTTTTTGCTTCAGTTTTGCAGGCCCCATCTTTACTGGCACTTCCTTCCTGGCCAAACTCAAAACTTTTTAAATAATTCAGCTGTGTCACTTGCTATTGATTTTCAGTATAAACCTGGTTAAAAGCTATCAGAAGTACTCATACCACACCCTAAATTTTAGGCCACTTTGAAATTTCTTTTGCCAGATTAATTAGGCCACCACCCTTAATCCTAGTCTCTCACAAAGACTCAGGACATGAGTAAAATGTAGATCGGAATGGTGCAGACTCGGACCAGGACGCAAATGAACTGCCCTCCGGGGTCCTGACCTTGGGACCCTGGAGGAGAACGAGAAGGTCCCCTTGTGGGGCCCGAGCCGCTCAGGCACCGACCAGGATGCAAATGAACCGCCTTCTGGGGTCCTGACCTCAGGACCCTGGAGGAGAACAAGAAGGGCCCCTTCCGGGACCCAGCCCACCGGGCCAGAGGGGCACTGGCGCAAGGCTTGGAATCAGACAAATACCACCCCCCCCATCAACAACCTGCTGTTTCGGAGGTCTGGTTAAATTGATAGCAACCAAGGAACATCAATCAACTTTTTGCTAGTATTGTTTAGTAGATCTTACAGGCCTCTGGGCAGCAACCCAAGCATCTCTATGGAAGGTGACAGCAGGCAATGTAGCAAGTGTGGGGGATTCTCTTCTGTCTTGTCTTTGAGGCCCAATATGGTTCTCTTTCTTTTGCTTTACTCTGATCATTGTTATTATTATTAATAAAAAAAATAAAGAGAGTAAAATGTAGACTAATTTTCTGCCACAGCATAACATGCTGGGGTTGATCATGCCCCTTTTTGTTTTTGCAATTGTATTGTCAAAGAGAGCTAAACATGCTCTATTATAGCTTGATCCCGAGGATTATAGGGGAATATCTGTGATTTTTTTACTATACCACAGCAGAAAAAAGGAGGATAGTTTTACTGACATATGAGGAACCATTATCGTTTATCATATGAGAACATATGGCAGCAAAGGCAGACAAACAATGTGATTGAGTATGTCCCACATTTTTACCACCATGGTAAGTAATGTGGATCATATGGAATTAAGAATCTATGGAGACATGGACATATTGTAACCACTCAATTGATGAAATACATGTAATGTTCATTTGCCAAATTTCATTTTGTTGGAGGTCTCAGGAGTTGCATCCCTCAGCAGCGGTCAGGTGAGAGATGTGCTGACAAGTGTGACATGATATTACAAGTTTTCTAACTCGTGAGAAAGACAATTGAATTTCTTTAGTTAAGGTTTTCCTATTTTGATGATGATATGAGTGGGAGTGTCTTGCCTGATCAAAAGGAATAATATAAGCCACCAGTGAATCAGCCAGTTGGTTACAATAAGCTAAAGGTTCCAGTAAATTAGAATGGAATCTAACATGTCAAATATGAAAGGGATTAGGGCAACTTTGAATCACCTGTTGTAATCTAAGGAACAAATTAAATAAAGTAGGGCCTAACATTGCTTTTAATGTGGTACTTTTAGTTGTTGGGTAAGAAACACTGCATAAGCTGAATCACTAATGATGTTTATTTAGTAAGCTCCATGGTATATAAAATAGCAATTATTTCTGATCATTGGGCTGAAAGCCCTGGGGTCAAGATAATATGTTGAAAGTTCTCACTTGAAATAGTGCTTTTCTTTTAGAGGAGCCATCTGTGAAATAACTTTGTTCATTAGTAATAGTATCTAATCATGTAAGCTGGGGAATTATGCATGAATGTTTTATAAAAAATTGAAAGATGGGGTCATTAGGAAAATGATTATATATGTGTTCCATAAAATCAGTGAAAGTAGCCTGCTGCAAAAAAATAGAATATTGGGACAGTTCCAAAGTCAACATAATCAAAGGAGAGTCCAATCAAACAACTGGTTGCAATGAGTCCTACCAGCTACTAAAACTTTTGCAATTTGTTTGTGTATACCTGTAAGATTTTTACTATCTGATTGGGGAGGTATAGACATTCAATAGGAAATAACTGAGAATTATAAAATTGTCCTACAAGTCTAGTTAGAGAATGAGGACTATTCAAAATTCATAGATTAAGATGCTGCTGATCATTAACCTAATAACAATTGTCCCTCCTGTAACTTTTTTTTTAACAATTGTAATCCTTCTGTGCCTTGGGAGTTAACTGGGGAATTGTCCTGAGGGAATGCCTATAGGATATTGTAGAGGTGTGTCTTGGTTTTTTTCTCACAGCTGAGACAAAATACCTGATGCCCAAAATGAAGGAAGGAAAGATTTATTTAACTTATAGTTTTTGGAGGTTTCAGTCCTTACTCATCTGGCTTCAAGGCAGGGTGGCATGGCTAAGGGACAACTGTCCATGGCGGCCATAAGCAACAAGGGTAAAAATGGTAAAAAGGGGGAGAGTACACCTCCTTCCTTCCCTTATATTGTATGCCAACTACCTGTCCCCTGGATGGATGCAGCACTAACTCCATCAATCCCAGCACTAGACAATGAACTAATCACAAACACTAGACTCAGCCACCTCCATTACTGCATGAGACCTGGGGGGGAATCCAAACACAAACCATAACATTCTACCCCTCACCCCCAAAAAACTCATAAACATCCTTTATAGAAAACACATTTAGTCCATCTCTAAGAGTTGCCAAAGTCCTAACAGTTTCAGTACAAATGGAAACAAGGTTAAGCACTTCCAACATTCAATGGCATAAGATAAACATTACCATTCCAAATCATACAAATGGGGATACAAAGGAATGGGACCAAAGAAAGTTCAAAATCCAACAGGGCAAGCATTCAGTCCTGGAGTTCCATGCTCAACATCTAAAGCAATCTGGTTGTGAGCTCCAAAGAGCTTGAGTGATGCCACCCCCATGGCACTTTTGGTGGTTTTAGCTCCCATGTCTTCTTTCTTAGGTCCACTCTGCTTAGTCTTTGCAGCTTTCCTTAGATGATCCATGCTCTTAGCTTTTCCAAACTTCTGGGTTCTCCATTGCACCTTTGGTTTCACACTCATAGTTGCACATACTGCACTCTCCAGGACCCAATGCCTGGCCTCCCAGACCCTCTGAAATTGGGGTGGAAGCCTTTTTAATCTCAGATCTCATGTATTCTCCATGTACCTAAGACCAGCACCACGTGGATGCTGCCAAGGTCTGCTGCCAGCTGGAACAGTAACCAGACTTCCCTCACTCTTGGCTATAAAGGTTGAGTGCCTGAATTGCTGAGCACTCTGAACTTGATTTTGAGGAACAAAAATTTCTATGTCATCACCATTCTGGAGCCTGGTGCAACCACTGCCACTTTGGAACATCATGTGGCCACCACCACCATTCTGGAAAATGGTGTGTCTTAGTTACTTTTTGCTCGTTGCCGAGACAAAATACCTGATGCCCAAAGTTAGGGAAGGAAAGGTTTATTCTTACAGTTTCTCGGGAGTTTCAGTCCATAAAGTGGGTTCCAAGGCAGCATGGGATGACGGGGCTACAGTTCATGGTGGCTGCAAGCTGCAAGCTGCAATCTGCGCTGGCGAGAAAGAGGGTGGAAGCCGGGAAGCAAGCAAGAGGAAGACCCGCCTTCCCTTATACTGTATCTCAGCTCCACCCCTGGGCAGGTGTAGCAGTCATGTCATTAATCCTGGTGCTAGACAACAAACTG
>RJWM01020015.1:0-37738 GCA_004363535.1 Dasyprocta punctata
ATACTATGAAAACAATAGCTACTATAGTGTATCTTGTTATTTTCAGAATAGTTGACCATGCCAACAGGTATAGTAAAATCAAACAAACAAAAAAAAAAGAAAAACACACACAATAAAACCAATAAAAACAGAGTATAAAATAAAGCCAAAAAAATTAATCAGAATAAAGCAAAACAATGAGAACAATATTGGGCCTCGAAGACAAGACAGAAGAGAATCTTCCATTTTTGCTACATTGCATACTGTCATCTTCCAAAGAGATGCTCAGGCTGCTGGCCCCAGGCCTGCAAAATGAACAAAACAGTACTAGCATTTAGTTGTTTTATGTGCCTTAGTTGCTATCAATTTAGCCAGACCTCTGAACAAGCAAGTTGCTCTACGGGATGGAGGGGGAGGTAGGGGCAGAGCTTTGTCCTTGATTCTTAGCCTGCACACTAGTAGGCATAAGTGTGGGGGCGGGGCAGTGGGGCACATGTTTCTCTTCCTGGGGTCCACACCGGTCACGCAGGCCTCCAGAAGGCAATCTTAGTTTTCTTCTGGTTGGAGGCACTCAGGCCCAGTGGGGTGGGTTCCCTAGAGGCCCATTTCTTTCTCTTCCTGAGGTCCACCTTCTTATGAGCTTCTTCTCTCTGCATGTCTGTCTCTGAGTCTTCACATCATGTTCTCTGTCTGTGCCTGTGTTCCAGTTTCACACTCCTCATAAGGGCATCAACTGTATTGGGCTAATCATCACACTGCAAGATAACCTCATCTGACTGATGTTTCAGTGAAACCGTATTCCAGTGTAATCTCATTTTAAGTAATTACGTGTGGAAAAACCCTATGTTCAAACCAGGAACATTCTGGAATATTGGTGTTTATTATTTCAACATGTCACTTTTGAGGAACACAGTTCAACCCATTTAAGAAACAAACAAAAAGTTTATTTCTTGCTAAGGTATCATGCTAGATATGAAAGCAGGCCCCAGGGTCAGTCTCCCTACTGTTTTTGCGATCAGACTTATAGAAACTGCTGCAATTGGGACATCTTTTCAAAGTCATCCTAGAATATATAGGCACAGCAGATATCAAGAAAATGTAAAGAAAACAAAGGAGCAAGAATAAGATACTACAAGTGAGATATGAAAAGGTACATTTAACTCATGTTCTCAATCCATTGGCTAGCATGTCAAAGACACTTAGGAAATATTTTTTAACTGTGTTCATAAGATAAAATGAAGAATATGGAGTATTCTGAGCAAAACAACATGTCTCCCTCACACCTATCCAATTGCACAACATGATGCTTTATCATAGGAGATGTATATTCCTTTACATAATGCTCATTTCCTTTGGGTTCTCTACAGCTACCTTAGTTTAGGTCTATTTTCTTTTAAAAAAATGTATATAACAGCAATTGGATAATGATTTACTTTGTAATCCTAACAATGAAGTCAAATTTCCAAAGATAAGGCAAAGGGAGGTTTCCTCTTTGGTGGAAGAATATATCAAATGTACCTTTGGCAAACAGAAATCAGCCTGCCATGCTCCTCAAGGAAAGCATTTCATTTACCGTTTCCAATTCCCTGAGCATAAGAGTTGGCAAGTTTCTCAACCATATGTCTTTAGCAGTCTCCAGATCAGAATGATAGAAAAGGTATTTAAGACCTTCTATTAAAGCATAAGCATATCTGTTTAGGAAATGTGTTCTATGAATTATTCTGAGAAAAACAGATTTTGTGGTGTCTATATGCTAGTCTTATCAAAATAAATATATCTTGGGTACTTTTTAATGAAAGATGCTGCTTCCCTGAGTTGAAATTGGTTTGTGAAAGTGCACAGCAAAGGGTCCTATTGTTATAGGATTATCTTAGTCTGTTTGAGCTGTTATAACAAAATACCGTAAGACTGGGTTGTGTATAAACAGCAGAAAGTTGTTTCTGACACTCTGGAGACCAGTAAGTCCAAATTCAGGTCAGAGGTTGACTCAGTATCTGGTGAAGACCAGCTCCTTTGGCTGCTGTTTTTTCCTGTAGTTGCACATGGCAGCGAAGGTGAATTATCTTTCTGTGGTCCCTTTGATGAGGACACTAGTCTCATTCTCTATTACCATTTTCCCCTCCCAAAGTGGACCTCCTAACACTAATACTGCCACATCATGAGTCAGGATTTCAACGTCTTAATTGAGGAGGGCAAACACCAATTCAAGAGCATCATGCTTGGAATTCTTTATTTTGCCTCAAATTCTTTATCAACATTAAATATCCTATTTTATATGTAAGAGTTAAGAAACATGTTTGGACAACTAAATGCCAATATCTTGTACTCTGAGTAACTAATTTAAAGATAACAATATGCAACGTATTAACCATTGTTACCCTCCTATTATCTTGTTTTGAAATTTTGTTTTATTTTTTTCTCTTTAAAATTAAAAAAAATGAAACTAAGCACTCTTTTCATTTTTAAAGTGAGTTAAAATGTAAAGAGATTTTGAAATAACTCAGAAAAATTCATCTGCCACCTTCTATTCCACTTTCCATAGATTTGTTGTCAATCCCAAATATTCCAGAATTTGATCTTTAATTTCTCTGTAGATAATTCGGGGAAGTCTGCTTAAGTTTGTGTATTGGGTAATGAGATTAACCTACTTTTCACAGAAGAGTTCATTAATCAATTTTATATGTGCACCTTTGCATTTATAAAAATAATTCAGATAAAAACTCAAGTACATTCATGAAATAAATTATTGGGAATATGACTCCTATAAACAGTTTTCATAGAGACAATGCAAATTTTCATGATGATCTTTTTAGTTGTTACATGAAAATACTTATAACCATAGCACAATCTTTCCAGTACCTATAGATTTATAATGAAACATGATTACAGGCTCCTTGGATTATTCACTGGCCACACACAGTCATTTTCTGAGCATGCTCTTGAGTCTTACAAAAGTCCATTGATACTATGCTGGAAAAGTAACTTACTCCAAAAACTAACTTACTCCAGTGCTTTTACCATTACTTGAAAATTTAAAATGTTTTGACTATCCTTGACAATGAGACAAGAATATAGATACCTGCGTCTTGGATACTAGCAATAATGACACCAGTGGTTTCAAATGTAAGACTCAAAATAAGCTTTCTACTTTGATCATTAGTTATTCACTTAATGTAGTCTTTTCTCATAAAAATATACTCAGTACATATGCAGAATATTTCTTTTAGAAACATCTGTACAAAGTCCTGATTGCAAAAAGAAGTGAAATAAAGAGGGAGGAAGAGGGGAGAGAGGAAAGGAGGGAGGAAGGGAGAGAGAGAGAAAGAGAGAGAGAGAGGAGAAAAAACAGAGGAAAAAGAAAAGAGAGATGAAAGGAAAGGGAAGGGAAGGGAAGAGAAGGGAAGAGGAAGGGAAAAGAGACCAAATAAGTGATGGTAGTACTAATTTTTATGCTTTTGCTTTTAGCAGTGTAAGTAAAGCTAGAATATTCTACCAAGAAGAAAAATGAATTTATATGAACTATTTAATTGACATGTGTTCTGTATCAGCTGTGATGACAATTAACATTTTATTTCAGTGATACAATTTTCAGGAGATTATAAGTCACTGAGATGGATAATTAGCACTTCATATAAATAGGTATATTTATAATCCAGAAATTAATAATCCCAGCAACTACTTATTTACTAAATACTTCATTCTGCACAAGTCTCTAGATTTTCCAAACACATATTTTGGAAGAGCACTTTATAAGTTACGATTCCCATTTTTAGCAACCTAAATGACTCTCACGGAACTGCAGGTTTTTCAAAGGATGTAAAAAGAATCAATTAAGATGTGCAGAATGAGGAATGTGTTTGATTTGAGTTCCAGTGAAACATGGAAATAAAGCAATAGTGGATGTTTGTCTGATACATGGTTTACAAATCGATTTGTGATGCTCAATAAGCAAAGACTAAATTGTCATTTTAAAGCTTTTAAGGAAAACATGTCAGTTTTAAAATCTTGCTTTCAGATACTCAAAGTAAGAGTCACTGCTGAATTCTGGACTCTAAGACCTCATGAATAAAATTGGTTGTAAATTTCATATTGTTTATTGTCTCAATTGGATGTCACAAAATATTTTTCAATACTTCCCAATCTATTCCTCTCTAAACTCACAATTCTTCTCTCATATTTTGTCTAATAAAATGTCATAATTATGGATATCAAAAAATCATCTTTTATTTTTTCTGTACTGGAGATTTAACCAAAGGCCATTACACTGAGTTTCATTCCTAGCCTTTTTGTTTTTATTTTTGAGATAGATTCTTGTTAAGAAACAAAGTTGCCTGGACTGAACTCCAACTTCAATCCTCCTGCCTCAGCCTCCCAGAGTGCTGAGCTTAGAGGTGTGCACCAGCTGGCCTTCATTTTTAACTCAGACTTCATCTCTACTAAGATCATGTGCACACCCTCTGAACGGGAGCTTGAGTCTCACTGTGGTCCAGTCCCTCCGCACAGGGTCATGGTGGCGGGTGCCAGGCTGTGCTTCAGACAGGCTTCAATCCCAAAGTCAGGTCCTTCACGTCCAGGTTCTGCATGCTCCGGGTCACCAAGTTCTTCCTATGAGTCTCTGGACCTCCGTTTCTCATCATTAATATATTAAGTACCACACAGATAGGAGTGTCCTAAGAGTCAATGAAGTGCGTACTTACAGTGCTTGCATAGGATAAATCTCAAGTATTAATTCTAGTCCATTCTACTTTCTGGTTCTGCTCATTTTATCTATTTCTTTTCATGATTACACTGCAGGTTTATAGATGATCTCACGTTCCACTTCTTTTATTTTATATGCACCCAAAAGGGTCAGAGGACACTCATTCTATTCAAAGAAGTTTACTATCAAAGAAAATTTTACATTTTGTCCTGAAATGCCACTTCTGTACTGCATCCTGGTCCCTTCTTTTCTGTGTCCAAATAGGGCATGACTTGCGCTGATTCCTTAGCTATCAGTGTGATGTAGATTATGTGTGACAATAAAGGAAAATTCCACAGTTTCCTACTCAATGGATTCACGATCCATCTATTTCTCATATCATTGCTTTCTTGTTCTAATGATTCCCTTGACTAGATAGAAATTGTTTTAAATTTTTTCTTAGTTCTCCCTGAAGGATTCAAGTTCTAGTTACAGAATTTTTTCACAGGATAATACAATATACATTATTGGGAGTTGTGAACACTTCTTTAGCTTTCTTAGCGGCTACACATATAGGATGTGTTAAATAACTAAAATCTGAAAATGATACGATTTTCTCTTGTTTTAAACACTGAAACATCTATAAAGCTAAATTTTGCAAACATTTAAAATGCTGCTTATCGATTCAGAACATTGCTTTTTATTAAGGACACATTTCATTTAATATATTTTTCATTTTTTTTAACTTTGTCATTTGTCCCTGCTTGATTTTGCCTCTGTTGTTTCTGTGATTAATTTAATGTATCAGAGTTGAAAATGATTTTCTTTCAAGTCTGTCGATATTTTCTATTATGTTTTAACTTTAGGAGGATCAAAATATTCCCTTATGATTATTTAAATATTCAACCCATATATGGCTTTAGTAGTTTCATGATTCCATTTCCAATCATTTCTTTCTTTATCCAAGTTTCTTTTTGTTTTGTAGCATGAATTTTGATCATAGGCTTCCTTGTATCAAGAAAAACATTTGTCTTTAATTTTCAAATTGAATTTAAATGTAGTTTTAAATAATTCTGCATACATATGCATGTGCACGTATTGTGTTTATATAAATCTATATCTAGTTTTATAATTTTTGTGGTTTATTTGTTCTTGTGCCTATTTTATTTCATTTATTATTATTTTCATATATATACACTTGTATCTCCAAGTTTGTCTTCATCATATTGTTTATGTGCAGGTAAACATTTACATTTAAATATACAAACATTTACATTTAGATTTTTGTAATATTGGACTGTACTTTATCCTCCCATTTTACCTCATCTTTGTAACTTTTAATGTTTATTTCATAAAAAGTTTTCTTAGCCTTAACCCTAAATTGTGTGGGTTGTGTGTGTGTGCCTGTGTGTGCATTATTTTAGGCAGAAATCAATATGTATTTGCTCAACCAATTCATTGTTTTTAACAAAAAAAGGATAAAATGATACAAAATTTTTTTAAAAAAACAGGAAATTAACACTAGTTAATATATCACATATTGTTATCTTGAAAGTAGTTGTTCAGATTACCAGATTTAGGCTTGAAAAAAATGATTGATCGAACAATGAAAACACAAACTGGTTTTTTGTGTGTTTTTTTTATTTTTTTATTTTATTTTATTTTTTTTTTTGCAGCACCAGAGATTGAACTCACAACCTCATGCCTGCCAGACAGGTGCTTAAGCCATTGAGCCAAACCCCCAGTCCTAGTGTTTTGAGGCAGGGTCACACTACACAGCTCAGGCAGGCCTTGTGCTCTCATTGTAGCCCAAGCCCGCCTCGAACTCACAATGCTTTAATCCCAAGTGCTGGGATTAAAGGCGTGCACCACCACGCCCGGCTGTGTTCTTAAATTAGTTTTATTTCTAATTTGCAATATCTTTTATAATTATATTTTTTAGTGTTGTAAAGCAAAGTGGGATTCGTGTGCTCATTCCTATGTTGCCTGGGTATCAGCGACCAAATACAGCGAAAACTGCTTACAGTTAGCAGCAGCCACCCTGCCCTCCTCATTCTACTCACTCTCATATCACACTGCAGACCAGTGTGCTGCAGGAAAACCCTAACCAGAAACGTGCTCCAAATCCTCACTGCAGGTGCTGCTCAAAAACAAAATGCAAAAGCAAAAAAAAAAAAAAAAAAAAAAAAAAAAAAAAAAAAAAAAAAAAAAAAAAAAAAAAAAAAAAAAAAGCACAATTATTAGCTGAATGATTTGGGGCAGGTTGCATGGCTTTTCTATGCCTCTGACTGCTGGAAGAGAATGTAACAGAAGTGGGTAACTCTTCTTCTCTTTCTTGTGGAGATTAAAGGAACATAAACCAGAAAACATATACTAGCATGTGAAAAAATTGTTACTTTTGCCATTGATACTAGTATGAATGTTAAGAAAAATGTAAGTGATACATAGTATCTATAAAATTATAGATATGAAAAAGCATTTGAATTGTTTTAAGATATTTGACTACAAGGTACAGAAATTAAGCTCATAATCTCCACTCCAAAGCTCTTAGAGAATTGTATTGTTTTGTTTTGTTTTTGCAGCACCAGGGGTTGAACTCACAGCCTTGCACCTGCCAGGGCAGGCGCTTAAGCCACTGAGCCAAACTCCCGACCCTGGTTATTTTTGAGGCAGGGTCGCACTATGTAGCTCAGGTCGGCCTTGCGCTTGCGTTGTAGCCCAAGCCAGCCTCGAACTCACTACGCTCCGCCTACCTCAGCCTCCCGAGTGCTGGGATTAAAGGCGTGCGCCACCACGCCCGGCATTTTTTTTTTTTTTTTTTTTTTTTTTTTTTTTTTTTTTTTGTGCGGCACCGGGGATTGAACTCACAACCTCACGCCGGCCAGGGCAGGCGCTTAAGGTACTGAGCCGAACTCCCGGCCCTGAGAATTGTATTATTAGTAGTTCGGGTAAGACACTTATTGATTATGTCCAGAAGGGAAATATTATAAAACAACATTATAGGGGCCAGGGATATAGCTCAGCGGCATAAGTGCCTGTCTAGTAAATGCAAGGTTGTGAATTCAATTCCTGGTACTCCCCCAAAAAAGCACTATAGCATTTATTAAGTTAGCATTACATTGGCTTTAATATTATATTGACTTTATAGATACTATACATTGTTTGTAAAATAATACATTTGCTATTTTTTATTTTACTTTTAGCATTTTTACATCTCTTCTTTGACTTGACAATATGACCTTTTATAATTGAATGGAATAGTTAATAGATTTGTTTTAATTAGCTTTGAGATTGAAAGTACTCAAAGTTATAGTTTTTCAAAGACAGCTATTACACCCAATTATGTTTAGATATGAAGAATTCTCAATAGCATCATTACATAAATAAGCTGCAATTGCAGATGCAATTTCCATTTGAATGGAAGAAATATTTAAGAGGGCGACTTTTTAAAATTTAAAGGCATTTTAAAAATAATCACTTGCTATTCCAAGTTTCATTGGACTTTTTCCAAAGATGTGTTACAGTTTCAGGTTGTACTCAGAGTTTGGTTCTCTCTCCACTTTGAAAAGCATTCGAGCTTAAGCTTTGTAAGTTTTCTTTTTCTTGTACATTTTTGGAGGAAGTTTCCAAAAATATACTTTAATCATTCACCACCCTACAGAGAATGTGACTCTTAAAAACTGCACTGTCTTTACTTCGTGACATCTAAACCTGTAAGTGCCTCGAACTTGACTAAAAGATGATAGTAATAACAACAATGATAACAAATAGTTATAGGACATGTGTTTTAAAACTTGTCATACTCTGTTTTAGTCTCTAGATAAATTTCTCCTAACAACATGTGAAATAACTATCTATAGGGACCATTTTGCAAGTGAAGTAACCACTCTTATGGAGACTAATAAGCGACAGATAAATTATTGGAACTAGATCTTTCTGACAAAAAGCTTAATCCTACCCATAATTTCAGTATAATTAAGTTTCAACAAGTGGAATATTCAGTAAAATTAAATATTATCAATGACAGCATGCACTAGTTCCATTCTATTAGTTGCAGTGTTTATACTTGTCCCCAGTATATGCACACAATTTGTGACTCAAAAACAATACAAAACAAAATCTATCTATCTATCTATCTATCTATTTATCCTGTACATAGTAGCAGCTAATACAAAAAAAAAATGAAACTAGAAAAATTTAAATCAATAAACTCCCTCTAATGATACCCTGGGCTGACTAATTTTAGCACATGCATTTACTTTTCACTATAGTTTTTATTACTAAAAACACATGTAAGTCTAAAATAAATCCAACTGTGAAAACTCTAACCTTCTGCTTGATTTTAACAATTCCTTAAAAATACCTTTTTATGCAAAAACTGCTTTTTCTGTTGGTGGCTTTGGAAAGTTACTACTGACTTAATTGGAGATGGTAAATGGTCAACAAATAAACCATCAAAGTGCTTTTCAATAAACACTGACATTCTAACACTGACTATCCGAATGTAAAGAATACTTCTGCAGCTCACTATTTAATACCGCATTTTCTTTATGAGTAGTTTCTTACCCTTAATCTTATTGTTTTCTTTCCTTCTATTCTTCTCTAATTGGAGTCGTAAAGTAATGAATTATATTGTTACACCTTGAAGTACTTACTGAGTAAATTGTTAGATTTTCCCCATTATTTTTAAAAGCATGTGTATCGGTCAGTGTATACTAGAAAAACAGATATAATGCAAGATATAACTCTGAGAATTTACAAATTGACTTACAAAGCCCACCCAGAGAGTTAGGTGTGGAAGAGGGCAAAAGATCTCTCTGTGCACTGGGGGTCCGAAGGATCCAGCTGAAGGCCTGAAACTTTCTACAGTGTCCCCTGTGAGTCTGTATCAGGAGGCTGAGGGTCCATACTGCAGGCCGAAGAGTCAGCGCTGGAAGTCAGGGGACAAAGTCTAAAGTAAAAGCAAAGACTGCAGCTCTTTGGAAGGAAACAGAAGCAATCCTTCCCTCTTCACTTTCCTTTGTGTAGCATTCTGGAGACGATCCTCCCTAGCATGGGTTTGCCCCACCTAGAACTATGCTGAGCCAATATAATTGGGTATTACTTACTCAAGTTGGCACAATCAATCAACCATCACAGTAAGTGAGTGGTGCTTGCTAATTATTTTTATTTAAAAAAAATCAGAAGGAAAGTAACATTCAATGGCACTTTTGGTGAACTCACTGGTTCTCAACAAAATAATCAAGCTCTCTTCTCTACCAGGGAGTTGGCAGTTAATACTTTGATTCATCATCCCTGTTTACAATTTTACGATTTTGGTGCAAATTGTTTCAAACTCAACTGCATTTTAGTAAAGTATTTTTGTGTTCCTCAGAATTCTCGCAATCATTTCCCATGTGCTGCTGATGAGGACCGTATATTTTCCCATTATATCCATAAAATACTTTCCCTTTTGAGATAGGTAACTGTTGACAAAACATACAGCACACAAAATTCCTACCTATAAAATTTGAGCTAGTGCTTTCTTCTAGAATTCTATAGTTACCAGTTTGCAACTCCCCATTTTGTGTATCCTTGAGCATTATCTCTCCTCAGAGAAACTGTTCAGGGTTAGCCTCTGGAGCCATGCTAATAATTTTTATAACTAAAACCTACTACTTCTAGATACTAGTGTAGGTAACAAAGAACAAGGTAAGTTGCTGTTATGTGAAAAATATTGCTTTTTACGCCCTTCATCTTTTTCCCCTCAAATACACTTCAGATTTCCTCTGTATTATGCTATGATAGGGAAGCTTCTCTGATGAAGTGGACAGAATGAAAATAAAAATCCTTTATAATGAAAGATAACATTTTTCTACATTCAGCTAAGGTAGTGTCTCCATGGTAAATAATACTTCAGAGATTTTACATTAAGAATCTTTTACTATAATATGCTTCTATTTTTGTGTGATTACAATTATATTAACTATTTCAAAAGTCATAGAGCTCAGGGTGAAAGTTAGTGATAGAGGGCTTTGTCCCTGTACACAGGTCTCAGATTCCATCACTAGCCCTGAAAAAAATTCATAACTAAATAATAAAATTATAGAACTGAAGTTCTAGAATACAAAATACAGTATATCAAAAATCTTTTCTCACATACTTGTGACAATATACCCTTACTTTCATAGTATTTTTGCACTCAAAAATCTTGTCTTCTAGAAATGACTTTTTATATTCATTACTGAAGCTTAATTTACACATATAAGTAACACCAGCATGAGTTTTATTTATTTATTCAAAAACTTTATTAAATACATCATTAAAATATTAATGTAAAGACATGCAAGATAACTTTTATTCATTTATGCTTACTTTTCCAATTAAATGTTTATATAAATGAATACATCAAAATTTTCATATAATCAACGATATCTAAATGGAACTGTGTGCCTCATTTTTCCTCCTATGAAGCACTCTGTTGTCTGTGAGACAGTCTTGTGGCTAATACACAGATAGAGTATATTTTAGATTAAGCACAATTCCTTACCCAGTGTCTCCAACATTATCCTTTTCTCCTAACTGAATTACATCAGAGTGTGTAGTTCAGCATTCCAATTAAATTGTCCCAGGTATTCCCATAAATCCTTTAGGGATATCCTCAGCACTAAATTACTTAATCTAAAGCTGTTTCAGAACCAAGTCTTTTCCCCACAACTAACTGAATAGATATATTTGAACATTACTTGAAAATTCCCCTACCAAGTTGGACAGATTGGATCTACTTGTAGATTTGTTTGCTGACATTCAAACTGACAGTGGTGTGTGTCTAGGGATACATTGAGGTGGCAGTGTACCATGGCACAAATGGATTGTTCATTTACTTGATGGATGGGCATTAAAAAGCAAGTAGTGTATGGAAGATTTCCCTGAAGGTGGCTGCTGCTTATGGCTATGGGGTGCGAGTGGGGTCACTGTCTGTCTAAGCGACTGGCTACGGAATTGCAGGCCGTAACTGCTACCCATGGCTGGAGACGTAGAGATGCTATGCAGCCTGTTTCTGTTCTCTTAAGCAGAAGAGAACCCACTGCACCCAAGAGAAACACAAATTTACATTTCCACGATGGCACCATAGCATTAAATCTCCTCAACAGTCCAAAGGTTTTTATTAAATGTCCAATAATAAATATCCTCATACCATAATGATCATTTGATATCCTCCTATTAAGTTTGCTTCTCCCTGAAGGCTTCCAAGACATTTCTCTATGAAAATTCTGGCACAAATCTATGAGGATTCAAAGTCACTGACCTTATGTGATCAATGTTCCTCCTGAGGGCTACTTAATGGTCTAGAAATCATACTCCTGGTATTACTTGACAAGGATACGTTTGCTTGGGCAAAACAGACCACATTTTGTATTTAAATGAACTGACTATAATGTAAAACTGCTTTTATCAGTTTCTAGTTACTTAGGAAACTGTGTTAATGTATGTTTTATACTGCTTGAGTAATCAATCCATTTGTTTCAAATTTGGAACATTAGAACACTATACTTTAACTCATCTTCTCATCAAATTCTAGCCAACTTTTCATTTAGCAGTTTTATATCTCTAGAGATAAAAAGATTTTCAAAATTTTATCAAATGTACAAAGCAATTGATTAATTTTTACTATTTCAAATATGTTAATTTTTCCAAAAGCATTGCAAATTCTATCACCATTTCATAGCTTTACCTGTTTCTACTGATGAGATACTTAGTCAGTCTAGTTTTACCACCTTCTCCTAAGAAGGAATAATTTCTTATTAGATGCCCTAAAAGAGTTTACTCATATTTCATAATACCGAGTATTTTCTTAAATACATGTTCCTGAATTTCCTATTAATCAAATTATACACATGAATATGCTTGCCTACAGGTATTAAACTGCTGGTAATTTACAGATATAATTGTAAGTTAGATATTACACATAACAACTCTGTGAGAATAGAAATGTAATAAAATTTACATTTAAATCATCCCAGTTACACTAGTAATGGAAATCAAGAATACCTCATTTTCATGTATCAATAATAAATGATAATAAATTTTTATTTGTCTATTATTTAATATTATTTAATAAAATAATGTTCTATTAAGAGAGATAAAAATCATTCTTGGAAAAAAAGTACTTTGTGAAGACTTGGGTTAAGCTCATTAATATTTATAAATTTTAAGAAAAAAATATATGTAAACTATGTACATGATATGCCTGAGAGAGAGAAAGAGAAAGGGAGAGAGGAGAGAGGAAGTTTTACTTACTGGCAAGACAACCTGGTTAATTAACATTTTGTCAAAATATTTTTTAATTTAAAAATTCCATTATTAGCCAGGCGTGGTGGTGCACATCTTTAATCCCAGCACTCTGGAGGCTGAGGAAGAGGATCCTTGTGAGTTCAAGGCCAGCTTGGGCTACAACATGAGCACAAGGCCGGCCTGAGCTACATAGTACGACCCTGCTTCAAAAAACTAGGGCTGTGAGTTTGACTCAGTGGCCTAAGAGCCTGCCTGGTAGGTGTGAGGTTGTGAGTTCAATCCCTGGAGCCACAAAAAATAAATTAATTAATTAAAATTCCATTATTAAACTGGGAGGACACTTTTTTTATGTATAGTTTACTGCAAAATGTCCTATGGAACCTCAAATTACAAAAATATAATCCAATGCATAAAACCACTGAAATCTGTATTGCTCAATCAGATTTTGTGTAGAAGATTCAGTTTCAATTAAGGTAAGCTGTAAACTTATGAATGGTAAGCAAGGTGCCTTCAATATCCTTGTATCCCTCATAATACACTTTATGTAACCATGTGATAAATATTTTATGGGCAGATCAAATTTGGGACAAAATAATGTGCCTTTTCTTCTATATCATGCCATAATAAAAATATAGGGAAAGGTCAAAACAATTAGCTGAGTATCCCATCAAGACAAAACGTATTTGAAAATGAGATTTCAGTTAGTATGTACACTTTTGGGCTATATATCGCATACAGGAAATAGATGAAAATCTCTCTGCTATAATCAATTTTGTCAATGCAAGAAATAAATCTACATTCATTCAGCCTGAAAAGCCAAGCCATCATTTACTAGGTGTCATCCTACAATATAATCTGTATTTCTTTTGATCTTGCTGAATTTCTGTGTAACATGAAGATAAGAGTTGGTTAATTATTTTAAAAGGGAAATATTTTCTAGGTAGTAAGAATCTCCCAAATCCACCTGTGTAAAATTCCATCATATAATTATGAGCCATGTCCACCTATGTTATTTTTCAAATGCATGTGGAACAGCAGAGCACGAATCAGATGATACACTTTCAAATCCTTTAGCTTCATCAGAACCCAGGTCTGTGAGTTACAGAAGGCCGATTCCAAGTTGTACCTAAAGGGAATTTTCCCAAAATCTATTCACAAACCTTATTTGTAAAGGGCAGTAGTTAAAGCAAAAATAATTTACCAGATTTTCACCACTGAGAGAAAGTAAGAGACTGTCTTGTGTCTTTGCCAACTGTTTCTTTTGAAAATATTGGTAAGTTGCCGCTCTATAATGTACAAAAAGTAGTCTCTGTCAAGAAATGGTCAGTCTTGTGTTACAGACCTCTCACTGGAAAGAGGCTGAAATCAATGAGGGTTTGGCCCTAGGGCTAAGTCTTACCCTCATTCTTCATGTCACTAGAACTCAGCCATGTAGAAACACTTTTTATTTAGTTCTGCATGACATTAAACATACATCTTGGAAAACTTTAATCTTTAGACATAGTAGGAAGGGGAAGTGGAATAAATGTTCAGACTGACTAATGCATTTGACAGACTCAGAGATTTCATAGTCAGCAGGGGAGTTGCTCTGCCAAAAATCAGATGAATCAAAGAACCTGCCAAGAAACCAGCTAGCGGGGAGAGGGCTGTGGATAGCTATCATAGAGCCCACGTCGGCTCCTAGAAAATCTGTTTAAGAACTTGGCATCTGGGTGCTAGCCAGCCCACTGCCAAGTATGTGACCACAACTGTTAGTGTGGAGGGAGATGATGAAAGCACATGAGGGCAGAAGGGAAGAGTGATCAAGAACAAAAAGATATCGATGCCAAATAGATCCTTTAAATGCAAAATGGTTGGTTTTCTTGCTGTCTTAATATTCAACAACATTTGAGTGGAAGTAGTCAGAGCTTTCTGAGCTGCTTTGCACAATAAGAAAAGATAAGCAGATGCACAGAATTGAAGAAAATTCTACAACAGTCTTCAAAAATATCATCCCTGATATTTTGGCAAATCTTTAACTCTGTAGCAAGCAAAGAGAATTGGGGGAAATCTGTCTGTTCCTCCTTCCTCATAAAACTTCAACCCGAGCAAATGCTGATCTTAAACATTTCAGGGACCCTTTGGGTTTCTGTTTGCTCTTTCAGTCCAAGCGTAAGTCTCCCATGATAAATCACAGGTCATCTATATTCACAAAACAATATTTCATAAATCTCTTCCTCACGTGTCTGCTTTTCACTAGAATTGTTATAGAAATAAGGTATAGAATGATTATTGTTAAGGAATTTATATTAATAAAGGCAACTACCTGTTTCTAAGTCAGTAATATCCTTCAGTATTGAAGATAAGTATAGTAAAATGTAAGCTATTAAAATCAAAACAACTGCCTCTTTTATGTCTAAGAAAATAGAGATTGAAATCAGACTCCTTTTGAAATCACCAAATAATGTTTTGGAACGCCAGATGCATACTGTATTTTATCAGATTCTACAGCCAGACAGCGCTTCAGGAGATTCCACGCAGTCTGAAAATAATCTGATCATCGCGGAGACTTTAGCACCTTGAGTTCTCAAAATGTGGTAAAGGTTACCACTTGCCTAAGGAGTTCAGGGAAATCTGAGTTTACATGATGAAAATGAATCCCAAAGGCAGGCAGTCCTGTGCGGGCTGGGCCATTCACAGATACCAAGGTCAGAAATTTTCCTTTAATGCCATGGGGAGATAGATATTCTCTTTATAGTTTTTACTGGGGATGTTTGAGCTTATAATTAAGGTCAATGTCTATTTCTCACTAAAATAAATTCAATGAATGCCTACTGTTTTAGGCAAATAGTTTTTGCAACTCACTAAAAACATTCTCCAAGTGGATGCCAATTCTTTTATTTTAAAAAGGCAAAATTATTTCTACAGAAATATATTTATGGAAGGTCAGGTTGTCTAAAGAAGAAAAAAAAAAGGACAAAGCCTCATGGAAAGATTAAAATATTTTGAAGTCAAATCTGGTAACATGTTCCTGTTATAGCAGTACTCTGGAAGACTGAGGCAGGAATACCACAAGTTAGGGCCAGCCTGAGTAACTTAGCCACTGAGCTAAGACCCTGTCTCAAAATAAAAAATAAAAAAGATCTGGGAATGTAGTTCAATATGAAGACCTTTTTGGTAGTGGAAAAAATTCAAACTTCACCTGTTAAATTTAAAAAAAAAAACAGTATTTTTACTGTGTACCTAGAATGCATTAAGTACTAGGAATACCATGGAAAAAACTCTTCTTTTTAGTGTAATAAATACATTTTTCTTAAATTACAAGAAAAATCCTATGCTTTTATATAGTTTATTTGATTCTTTGTTTTAGTATAATTTTTTAAATAAAGAAAGAATAAAAATGATGATACAGGATTTCAAAACAAAATAATAGATTATTGCTAGTTTCAAAGCAGTTGTTCAGATTACAAGATATAGTTAGGAAAAAAGTGATCAAATGATGAAAGCACAAACAGTTCTTTTTGATGAACTAATAGAGATTAGTGGTATGATTATCTATCTTGTATATATATTTTTGTATAAGAATCAAATGAAATGAATATATATGTATATGTATATATGTATATGTGTGTATATATATATATATTCCTTTCATTTGATTCCTATAAGTATCTAATAAACTGAATTCTATTTCCATTTAGCTTGACGTAAAATTCCATAAATCTACTTTATTGATGAAAATGCATTATAAATTTTAATCAGCCTTAATAAAACAGTCAAATATGTATCATACAACTTGGGCCCTTCAAGTGTTTTATAGTGATAATTTAGATGTCTAATTCTCATCTTAATTGTAACCCTACATTTCTTTTGGTAAAATAATAATGTTCAAATTCAAGTTTATTCAGCATGTGGCAATATTTTGGGGGAAATTATTGTCTCTTTCTCTCTGTCTCTCTCTCAGTCTCTCTCTGTCTCTCTCTGTCTCTCTGTCTCTACATTTGACCTTTGTAAAAGTACTCTGAAAAATTCATCTGTCATGGCAGAGGTTAAGGATTGTTAGGAAATAAAGACACAGAGAAAGATAAGATAATGTTCCACTTCTTTAATATGAAAACAGGATTGATTTTGAAGTAAGAATATATCTTCAGAAAGAGAGGGATTACTAACACACTGTATAATCTTAGCCTGTGAAAGTACAAGTCCAAAACACCTGATTCATAGAGTTCTTCTAGAAAAATAACTCATTTGCCTCTAGTAGCAAAGCAAGGAAACATGATGCTCTATTGGAACAAAAGATAAGAGAATATCACATACACAGTGATAAATACAAATACCCACCAGCTGCTGTAGCAGTGACTCTAGGTATTTAGGTCTGCTATAGCAGTGACTCTAGGTATTTAGAGTAGATGTTAGCATAGTTCAGGCACAGTCTTAGAACTCTGCTGAATCACAATAAATGCATTTGCTTCTGATTAATGGGTGCCCCCAGTAGTCACAACAGGAAGGGAAGTTTTTTGAGTGACTTAGAGGTATTTGAATTTCAGAACAGTGTTTATTTAACAAGCTGTATGGAAGTATTTCAATAGTTTATCAACTGGTTAATCCTACTATTTGTATGCCATTTTAAGTAATAAAATAAATACTACATACTAAATAAATCGAATCAATGGCTTAGTTTCCGACAAAAATGTAATGGAAATGGCACAAGAGAGACTGAGCACCAGCTACTTTATGTTTGCATTTCTCTGGGTTGGTGGTCTTTGAATCAAAATCCAGAAGACAAGAAGGAAAGATGATTGCAAAACTGTTGGGAACAGCATGAGAGGTGATGTGGTCAGCAAGTACACTATGTAACTGTAAAATAAAAACAGAATTAGGGTAGATATATTCATAAACTCCCGAACACATAACACTGAATGTGAAATGTGCATAATGAAGAGGTAAAACAGTTCTTTAAAGTTAAAAATGCAACATGAAACAGAAGGAAATTGTCAGCAAAGGGAAAGCCCAGGATATTCATAGGTGAAAAGTATGAAACTTTACAGAAATTTGAAGGCAATTTTGAAATAGTTTCTCTAATTTCTTAATAAGCTTCATAAATTACAATAAATATAAGCCTGGATGTACAAGAACTGTGCATGAATCGGGTGCCAGTTTCCAAGGTACTGCATGCGTTACTGTGAAGTATGTTTACTTCATTCTCAGACACCTTAAAAATGAGAATGTGAAAAATGGATCCAACAACTACTAGATTATGAAAAGGACTGAGTAAATAAATGAAATAATCCTTGAAGACAACACTAATGAATAAAATTCTGTTCATAGCAACACTGGCTGAAAACGTTTCAAATATAGGGAAAGAAGCAAACTAAGATAAATGAGGCATATAGAACCCCAAATAGTCATGATCAAAAGAGAACTTGTGTGTCTTAATTTTTCACTGTAGTATAATACAAAGTTTACAGTGAGATATTGAAATTGCCTTTACATTTAGTGTGTTCTTTTATGGCTATGTTAAAAACAGGAATACTTGAGGATTTTGTGATTACTCTGCTTTACAAATGAGCAGTTTTCCATAAATGAACAGGGTATATAAGACAATTCATTTCTGTTTCAAAGTACTACAATTGAAAACACTCTAACACATTCCTAAAAAAAAAAAAAAGCATTTGTCTCTTGGTCTTACACGTATTGTTCGACTATTTTGGGAAGTATTCCTTAAAATTAGATTTAATTAATTGTTGAAAAGTATTTTTATGAAACAGGTTTGATTTGAATCATAGAAGTTAAGAAATTTAATCTTTTGAAAGAATATTTTCAAAATTAGTGAGATATTTCAAGACTATGTCCAATCATGATTTAAGGAACAAATTTTCTTTTGTTTGCTTAAATACTGGTGGAATTTACTAAGGATTTACTATAATATTTACTAGAATTAGATAAGCAGGTGTGGCATGTTATGGTTCATTAATGTTAGAGACCCTGCGGCTTAAGGAAGTGCTTTTAAAATTGATTGTCATTTAGATGTATTTTTAAAACTTTTATTTCATTCAAATTCTCCATCAATCATCAGAAAAATTTGCTTGCCATTAACCAAGAAGGAAATTATTATGAACAGTAAGAATAGAAACAGACTAAGGTGCTATTGCCATGTTCAGTTTCCTTGATTTTATCCAGGGAAGAATATGTCTTACTGGATACCCATACATTTGATCTGTGAAGACAATAATAATAATAATAATAAATTCCTGTAAGAATTTTTGTAAAGCACTTAAGTCAGACTCTGTGTGTCCTTCTGATTGGTAGTCTGTATTTAACTTCTGTAACAGTGAGCAAAAGTCAGTCTGATTGGGCAAATAACTATACAAAGAGATATTAATCACACAGTATTATGACTACAAGGGAGTTTAGAAATTTCCTTGTGAGTGCTCTCACTTAATAATTCAGTAAACTGAGTCTCACTGAGGTCACATCTTACTCAAGGTTTCACTTTGAGTTATTGGAAAAGCCAACCTGAAAATTTGTATTTCTTGTCTCAAAAACACTCATTTTTCCAGTTAGTAGTTATTGTGCTCAAAGATTAGAACATAAGAGGGTTAGTTTCTGAGGAAAGTATAGAGCAGAGACGAAAAAGAAGAGCAAAGGTTATCATACTCTGTGATGTATGAGAACCTAAACATTTACCTAAAGAGCCTAAGAAATGATCACTTGTTAGATGTTAAACTTTCTAAGAGTCATTTACACTTCCATTCAATTAAGTGTGTGATGCAGGAATTAAGGATGTGTGATTACTAAATTAGTCCACTGATTGGTTTGGTTCAGTTCTGGGCATGGATAATGATAAGGCCCACCCTGGGTGTGGGTGGCACCACCCAAAAGCGAGGTAGCCTGGGTGAATACAAAGACACAGAAAGAAGGCCGCCTGCTTGCTTCCACACTACTTCACTGCTTGCTGCCTTACTGCCTTTTGCCTTCCATGAAATCTTTCTCCTTTGTGATGCCCCTTTGCCATGCATCCGTGACTCGGAGCCAGCAGACTATCGACTAAAACCTCCACAAACTCTGAGTTAAATAAACCTTTCCTTAGTTAACTTTGGGTACTGGGTATTTGTCCTAGCAACAAAAAAACAACAAAAATGTAGCTAAGACAGTCACATATGCTTGACAGTTTGAAACATCAGTGAGAATATTTACATCATGGTACTCAGCAAACACTATTATGCAGGACTTAGTGTTTGTTTGTTTGGTTAGTTGGCTTTTTTCCTCAATGGAATCAATCACTGACCATTCCCCTGCACACAACTGCACATAATTCACTTGCATTTTAAGTACTTGAGACCTCAATTCTGCTATCACTTGGCCGCAGTTACATTGCCCACTCAAGTGTTTAAACTTACTAACAGGCCAAGACATGCTTGTATGTTCTTTCTAAAGTTGCCACTGTATTCTACATGGCATTGGCTCTGATCAAGAGGGTCCCTTTACACCAAATAAGTACAGCAAAGGGACCAGGTTCAAGGAGTTCACTGGTCTTACTGCACGCCCCACCATCCTGAAGATACTGGCTTGATGGAACAGTAGGGAGGGCCCTTTGAAGACATTCTTACAGCACCAGCTTGATAGCAGTACTCTGCAGTGCTGAACCAGTGTTCTTCAGAAGCTGACATATGCTCTGAATTCCTGTCTCATGTATAATGATGTTTCTCCTGTTAATAAACCATACCCTTGTAAACCAGCCTCACATGCATCAATCTGAATTTGAAGCAATGCTTGTATGAGCACAATAGGATGTAAATTCACTGCAAATTTACTAGAGATGTCAGAGCCATGCTAAGAGCAGTAGCTTGTAAGCAAAAGCACCAGAATTTGGATCCCCCATAAAGACGTGGACCAGACTCACTGACTCTCCAGGCTCATCATGCACATAGAAGCACAGTCAGATTAGCTCCATTGATGCATGAGCAGTCTGCCCATCTCCCTATCAAACATTCTTCCTCCCACAAGTACATTACAGTGTTTACCCTGTCAACCTCTGTGACGTTTCAGCTCCACAGAGCCCTTTTGTTTACAGAAGGCTGTATAGAAAAGCAACAGGTTTATGAAAATGTCACTGAAGGTTTTTCCCTAAAATAGTGACCATAGGGATTTTTGTAAAGCTCTTAAGTCAGCCATTATTCTAGTACAATACTGAGTGTGTTTTTAAAAAGGGGGAAACAGGCCAGTTGATAAGAATGCAGACACTGAGTTTTTTGTCATAAAAAGTAGATTGCTACAGAAACACATTATAATAAATATTATAGTTGAAGGGATTTCCAGTCAAAGCGCTAAATGATCTGGTCCCTGGACTATACTGGCAATAAAAAATGTCAAGCACCTGTAGTAAGATGGAATGCTTTTTAGATGTGACAGTATCAGGGATACCTGAAGGATAAGGGCAGAATTCCTGAGAACCTAGTCTTGTCAAATAAAGGGTAGAAAAAGAGGAATGGAAGGCAGACAGAGATGAATGAGGACATGAAAACAGGTAATGCATAGGGGAATATCATCTATGGATAAATTAATTTATATTTTAAAATATATTAATTCATATATCAATTCATATTCTAAATTAATACTCATATTTAAGATCCTAACCCTTAAATAAAATTTGGGATAATAGAGATTTCTCTGAAAATTATTATTTAATGTTTTTTCTCTTTAAGCCACCTCCCACTTAGGGTCCTTGTATTTTTAAAGCTATGGACCTAGGTTTCCCTCCTACCAGAGTATTCATGCTGAAGAACATACTCTGAATCATTCAAGCAGACAGCAAATATGTCTATGTGTTTTTATTTTCACACTCCATTTCAACTCAGGCTATGTAGGCAATCTACAGAGAGTGTAAAGTAACAAGAGCATGCTTGGATACTTATCTCTATATGCCTGAATTACCATCCCCAAACATTCTTAAATGGTAGTGATATGTCAACAATGGCAAAATGCTATCACATATTATGCTTATTTGGAAAATCATCTTTACATTTTATGGCCAGGGTTTCATGGGTAATCCATCCTCAGGGAACATGATCCCTAATTTATAAATCTGGAACACTTTTATATATTTTCTTATTGATAAATTAATTACTTTATATATGGATATAATTCTTTAAATAATTTATGTAACCATGCACACTAATTCAGTTATTCTTGTAAACTGTCTAAAATATATTTTCATAATTGGCATAAATGATTCAAGAGTAGGGTGGCCACCAAGTAAGATCCTCCCACAATTATCTTTGCCCCTGATAAACACCAGGTTACACAGTTATTCATGCACCAAGATACCTTGAAAAGATCTTTTAAAAAAACTAGATGAGAGATAGTAGTGTCTGGTTCTAATACAATGAAAAGAAAAAAGAAAATGACACAAAGGATAGATTTTCCCCTCTCATGGCCCTTCCTTCAACTATAGTAAGCATAAAGTGAGACAACTCCTGATCAAGGAAGAGGAAATTAAGCCAAGTCTTAGACTTAAAACCTAAAATACTAAGCCTACTACTGTGAAATAAATTGTCAATCCCAAGGACTGAACCACTGCAATTACATCAGTCAGGCCACAGACTACCTCCACCATTCCTCCTCCATTACACCAGCCAGAAAATAGGCCATGTTGGTCAGCAAAGGACTTTGTCTTGGAGTTCAGTACTGGCCCTCAGTGAGACTCAATGAGACAGGAACCAAAGACCCTTGGCCCAGGCCAGAGTTTATACATGGAGCCTCTAGACATGCCCTGATATCAGTTTGATATTTGCTAGCTAGTGGGACAGACTCAAATTTCAGCATGCATCAGTAGCAGCTTTGGAATGGCCCTGGGCTACCTCCACCCACACCAGCATACTGTGCAGGTCTCTTCATCTATGAGACTCAGGTAAACCTCAGTTTAGCCTTTGTACCACCTATCTCCCCAGTATCAGGCAATATGGCAATCTCCAGGTCAGGACTCAGAGATGAAGCATCTATACTCATCCTGGCACCATGTGGAGACCTATATTACACTGGATAGACTCATGCTTAGCCAGTATCATTGATGACTGGAGTGTGTACCCCTGAGACTGTGCAGTTCTTTGGAACTCTGAGACTCAGACATGAACCTACTTAGCATCAGCCTATATGGACAATAGGGCTACCATCACCAACATTATCCCAACCTTCAGCAGCAGAGCATGTAGCCAGGTTTGAGTCACTAAGAATAATCAGTGCAGGAAATACAGAATCTCTCCTTAGAACCCAGTGAAATCTAATTGTAATGATCCCCATTTCCACAGAAGTGTACAGAGCTTCTATAATTGCCTTTGTGCTGCTTGGAGAAAAACTGCCCCATTCTGTGGAACTTCTAGTCCATCCATCATCATGAGTGAATAATTTGGGGGTTCTTGGACGATGAGTCAATTTTATCAGTAGGCAAATCGCAATAGTGTGAGCTTTGGTCCTACCCTAATGCACTGCTGAGTTTACTGTGCTATAGACTTAGTGTGTGACATACCTTGGTTATATAAGAGATCATAGTCATGGCATAAATACTTGTGACTGATCTGTCCACAGTGATCCTGTACAGAACTAGACAGAGCTGTCCAGCGCCTGGCCACAACTGGTGACTGTGAATGAGGCGTCTGGGTCTACCCCCAGTCTCAGAGTGAGGGTTGGAGGGATGCATGACTCTTTATAGGTATTCTTCCAGTTGTTGCTGAACAACCAACAAACTGTAGATTTGAATAAACCTTGGCTTGGAACAACTTCTAGTACAGAAACAGTAACAACACATCAACAAAGGAATTAGAAAACCTGGATGTAGAGAGATGTCTTGTGCTAAAGCAGTGGAAAAGACTTACAGGGTCAGGAAAAATAAACAGCTTGCACAGGATGTCTGGAAATACCACACAAACAAAACCAGATGATGAAGACAGGAGTAGATACCTAATCTCCAATGTCCAGACAGCATCACACAACAAACATCAAGAGCTTTCAGAAAACTTTGTGCTCATCTAACAGTGAAAATAAGGTACCATAGTATGGCCATGCCAGGAAAAAGTAGCATGCAAGTCTCATGGACCTGAAGGAAAAACATTGTCTATTGAGAACATAGTACCCACAAAAACTAAGAAATTAAAAAAATATATATAAAGACATACTCAAATAAAAAGTGAGAGAAAATATCACCACCGGACCAGAAATGCTAGAGTCCTTCAAAATGAAAAGCACATTAATAAGCAGACAAAAACTTTAGTAGGTATAGCATTCACTGTCAAGTGTAACTATGAATAAAAATTCAGAATGCTGTAGTAGTGTTAACACATTGTATAAACCTTTCGTATCTACATTATGCAGCTAAAAAGCAAAACAACTAAAGATGTTAAAAACTATATTAATACTTTAAAAAGTAGGCAGTAGAGAAAGATGTTAAAAGACACAGCAAGAATTCAAACTATGGGAAAGAATAGAGTACAAGCAGAGAGGATATTTTTAAATTATTACAGTTTTTTGTATTTCTTTTCTGGTCTTCTAACTATTTAGATGTTTTTGATATTTCATGATCATGTTATGTGGTATCATATCAAACTAGCTTGTTATAGTCAAAAGATTTTTGCAAGCATCCTGGTAAATGCCAAGAAAATATCTGCAGAAGACAAGGCAAAATAATGAGCAAGTAAGAAAAACACACTACTAGAATAAATCAACTAAACCTGGAAGAAGCCCTTAAAAGAGTGAAAAAGAGAACAAATGAATTTTAATAAAAATTAGATAACAAATTACAAAATGACTCTGGTAAGACATTCCGTATTGATAATTACCTTAAGTATACACACATTAAATTATTTAACTAAAGAACATTGAGTGATTGAAATGTTCAACAATAAATTGTTACAGAGCAATTCAATGTAGCTTTTAAGAGACTTACTTTACTTCTAAAGCCATGTATGAACTAAAAGTGAAGTGAGGGAATAAGTTATTCCACGTAAAGACAATCTAAAAAGAAAGCAGGAGTGGTCATGCTTAAATGAGATATAATATGTTTTAAATCAAAAACAATAAAGAGTGACAAAGAAGATCACTATATAATGATACAGAGTTCAATTAAACAAGAGAAGTTATCAAATATATATATATATATATATATATATATATATATATATATATAATTTGCACTCACTAATGGTGTACCCAAATACACAAAGCAAATATTAATAGACCTACTGGGAGAGATAATATATTATTTAGGATTCTCTGAAGGAACAGCATCAATATATATGTGTATTAAATTATGCAAGGGATCTCACCTTACTAAAAAACTTTTGCCCAACAAAAGAAATCACCAACAGACTGAAAGGGCAACCCGCAGAATAGGAAAAAATTATAGTCAGTTGTTCCTCAGACAAAGTACTTAAATCCAGAATATATAAAGAACTGAAAAACATCAGGCTCCCCAAATTCAAAATGAGCATCTGAGATGAATACATACTTCTCAGATGAAGAAATGCAAATGGTCAATAAATACATGAAAAAATGTTCAACATCATTGTTCATTCAAAATATGCAAATTAAAGTAACACTGAGATTTCGTCTCACTCCAGAAAGACTGGCTGTCATCAAGAAATCAACCAATAACAAATATTGGCAGGGCTGTGGGGAAAAAGTAACTCCTCCCCGCTGGTGGTGGGAGTGTAGACTGGTATAACTACTAAGGAAATCAGTGCGGAGATTCCTCAAAAAACTAAGATTAGAGGTCCCATTCAATCTAGCTATTCCCCTTCTGCATATTTTCCCAGAAGGATTAAAAACATCATGCCACAAAAGCTAGACATGGTGGCGCATGCCTTTAATCCCAGCAATCAAGAAACTGAGGCAGGAGGGTCTTTGTGAGCTCCAGACCAGCCTGGACTACAAAAGAGTTCAAGACCAGCCTGAACTGCATAGTGAGACCCTGCCTCAAAAAAATAGGCCGGGATTTGGCTCAGTGGCCTAAGCGCTTGCCTGGCAGGTGCGAGGTTGTGAGTTTGATCCCCAGTACAAAAAAAAAATCATACCACAGCAATATACGCTCATCCTTGTTTGTAGCAGCACAGTTTGTAATAGCTAGATTCTAGAAACAACCCAAATACCCATCATCCAAGGAATGGATAAGAAACATGTGGTTTTTTTAAATATATATAATGGAATTCTACTCTACCATAAAGAGGAAGAAGTTGAGACTTACAGGTAAATGGATGCAACTCATAAGTGAAACAAATCAGATCCACATGTGTAAACGTTCTATAGTCTCTCTAGTATGAGAAGTTGAATGAGTAAATAGAATTCCAAAATATACAATAGATACTGTGAATTGAGAAAAAACTGTTCAAAGAAAAGATGAACCGTGATGGGGAAAAGGAAAAAGAAAGAAGGGTAAAGGAAAAAAATATTGTGGGGAGCCACTTAGAGTGCTTCAAAGCTGACGGGTGTCTGAGGACACTGAGGATGTGATCCCACTTGTCTAGCACAGGTGCACAGAGGTGTACAGTTATGTAATGAGGACTTAACACAGGTACAGATGATGTGCTGGTTACTGCACTCTAAGAATGTAAATATGAGATAACAACCTGTATAAAAATTATACAATAAAGATGTAGGTGGCTCTTGCTCCTGCTCTTGAGCTCTCTGCTCTGCTCCCTGCTGCCTGCTGTTGTAGCTGATGTCTTGTACATGTGTGTCCTTTAATCGGGATCTCATCAGTGAAAATCTCCCTTAGGCCCCCCAAGAAGGCCAACAAATATATAACATATATGATAGTAAAGATAGTTATACTGCTAGTCTCTCTTAGTTCATTGAAAAGCAAGGTTTGTGCTAATATTGTTTGGATAATATCTCATGCCTGTATCTTGTGCTCTGAGTAACTACTCTGAAGATTCACGATGTATTAATTATTGTTACTCTCCCATTATCTTGTTTTGAAATGCTACAGGGAAAAAGCAACACGTCTCCACTGTTGGTGGCAGACTGGTTCAATCACTGTGGAAATTAGTGTGGAGATTCCTCAAAAAGCTGAAACTAAAGGTTCCATTTGACCCAATTATTCCCCTTCTTGGTATCTTTTTGAACGAATTAAAAGCATTGTACCATAGCGATATATGCACACCCATGTTTATAGCAGCACAGTTTGTAACAGCTAAATCTTGCAAACAGCTCATATGTCCATCAACAGATGGATGAATAAAGAAGATGTGGGGGGGTTAATACAATGGGTTACTACTCAGCCGTAAAGAAGGATAAAGGAGACCTTTCTAGGTAAATTGATGCACCTCAAAACCATACTCTTAAGTGAAATAAATCAGACACACACATGTATAAATACCACAGTTTCTGTGGTATGAGAAGCTGAAAGTGTAAATAAGGACCAAAATGTATAATACATATTGTGAAACAGAAAGAAAATGTCCAAATGGGAAGGGGAGATAGGGAGGGAGAAGAGGGAAAGGAAGGAGGGACAAAAGGAAAAACAAGAATAGAAGGAAAAAACAGAAACAAAACTTTTTAAATAAGGAGAAGAGAAGTCGGAGGGAGGGAAGGGAAATGGGAAAGGGAAAAGAGAAGAATCAAGATATGTCATGTACAGAGCTATAGATTCCCTATGATAAATGTTATCATTATGTTTATCTAAAATGTATCAAAAAACTTAATTAAAAAATTGGTATCCAATTACAGATGGATAAAACTAGGTTCACATCTTTCACCATTTACAAAAATCCACTCAAAGTGAATTAAAGATTTAATTTTAAGTTCTCAAAATATGAAAGAACTAGACAAACATATGGGGGTAACATTTTAGAACACTGGAATTGACAAGAATTTTTCAGACAAGATCCCTCAAAGCATAGAACAAAAAACAAAAGAGGAAAACAGGAATACAACAAATTAAACATTTCTTCACAGCAAAAGAGATAATCAAAAGAGTGCAGAGGCAACCTACGGAATAGGGAAGATATTTGCAAAGTGCACATCTGACAAGAAGTTGTTATAAAAGCCCTGTAAGGAATTGCAAAAGTTTAGTAACAAAAAAGGAAAACAAAAATAACCCACTTGTGAACACATGACTGAATCTGGGTATAATTACGTTAAATGAGATAATTCAAGCACAGAAGGACAATTGTCACATGATCTCAGTTGTGAGTGAATTATGAAAGTTTAGGTCATAGAGTAGAATGTGTCTGCGAAGCCTGGAAAAAGTAAGGGAGAGGAACAGCAAGATTGGGCAAGGCTGATCAATTAGTAGTAATTTACAGTAAGATACAAGTAAGAAATTGTATTTTGGTACAATAAGATGACAATATATACAATATCTACTGTATATTTCCAAAAGCTACAAAAAATTGTTTTCATTTAAAGAAACGATAAACTTTTGGGAAGATAGTTATATTTAGCCTGGTTTAAATATTATGCACTGTGTACACATACTGAAGCATCACACATTATTCTACTAATGTGAACCATTTTTATGTTTTAATATATCCATTAAAATAAAGGACCCTGAAAAAATAATGAAACTTTAACCTAAGCTTTTAATAATTTCCAGGTCAAACTTAGAGCTCAGCAGTGGTTTTTGAGAATTTGTGGAGAAAAGAGGTCCAGATTAAAGTTTCTGTTTGAACTGCACTGTGGATAACCATTTTGTGATCATTTGTTTTTTTCTAAGATCTGTGTTGTTTAAATTGTAGCACAAACTCCAAATGATAAGCCTACAAGAAAAGCACTTGATTCAATCTTCTGAAACCGCCAAAAACCCTGATTAGTCTTTTCTTGGTAAACAAAAACTGAATTCTATGTACAGCAAACATGAGACAAAAGTCCCCTTTGGCCATTTAAAGCCTTTAAGAGATCTCTGAAATATTCAAGTCAGTGTTAAAATTTTGTGTATGTGTGTGTGTGTGTGTGTGTGTGTGTGTGTTTATGCATACATGCATATGTTTGTCTCAATATGCACTGCATGGGTTTAGAGAAAGTTTGAGCACTTGAATAGTGATCTAGTACCAACATTCTGTTCTTATCTTTGTTCTAAATTTATTCCTTTTAATATATTAGGAAAAGACATTTACCTCTTAGTTTCTTCTTTGATAAAATGACAGTAAGTCATATCTCACACTCCAGCAAACTAAATTATAGATTCAGAGCTCTCAGCATTTAAACCATGATGCAACACCTAGGTCTCTTTCTTGATGTGCTGAGATTGAGGTTCCGCACCCTTGCAACAAACTTTTATAAAGACTCCTTATAAAACTATGCAGATTTGCCCTTTGCTGGCTTTAGTTTCTTCTGTGTCATACAGGGAAGCAAAAGCTTAGCCTTTGGGATTTTTATTCCACTTAAAAATGCATTTTTAACCGTAGCATATTTTTTTAGCTTTCAGTTTTGAAATTGGTAGGTAAAGCAGAAGCTATGTATGAGAGCTGTTTATCTCTGTTCAAAAGATCATCTTTTAATAGCTTTTTTTCTCAATAAAATACGTGTATGTAACCTAAAAGAAAGGTTATAAAAGTTAACAACATCCTGAGCACCTACAAAATTTTTATAGAAATAATAATCATCATAGCAAGAGGTAAATACAATTTTCTTAACTAATAAATATGCAAAAGATAACAAATCTGCAAAAAAAAAAATAAAGAACATATTAAGGGTATATGAAGAAATGTCCTCAGATTTGAAGTTCCTAATGAATTATTGTATTTTAAAGTCAGTAAGCTAAAGATTCTGAAAATGACTTGTGCCTCCTCCAGCTGCTAGCAATTCATATTGAGCTTGTTCACTTTACTTTCTGAAGATGGAAGCTGATATGTCACAGACCATGACAATTTTGAGTACAATACTTTAAAATCAGATTTTTGATGATAGAGATTGATGAAGGCAACCTGTTCTCTTGGGAAGCATGAGACCAGACAGAAGGCAAATAAAAAGATTTAAATCCAAGAATTATGACCATTTTTCTCCTTGAAGCCCTTGTCATTTTTCATGCAGCAGCCTGGAAGTTAAAAAGCACACAGAAACCTCTTGCACTTTCTCAGGATGAAAACACAAGCATCTTCAAATACGCCCCATGACAGCTGGGTAAAGTCCCTAATAATTGTCCCAGATTTTTATACAGAACTTCAGTGAATGGCAAGGTTTTAAGAGAAAAATGAAATAGACAAAATCTGCAAGGTTATTCAATCCAATTCCATCTATCCAATCATTCAATCTTAGCTTGAATGAAAATTGTTTCCTTAGCTTAGTGTAAATCCTCCTTAGAAAAAGTAGCATTATGTAGATTCTCAAATTATAGCAAGAAATTTTTTGAATACATAAGGTAGTTGACTTTCTTTCTAATACATCACACATAGGGGAGATCACAATCAATTTAAAAAGAAACAAAATTAGGAACAATATCCAATAAAATAAAAAGTGTGCAACATGAAAAACCACAGAGATAAAGAAGGAAGGAGAAAGAAAAGGAGTTTAGATGAGTAAGTGGGAAAAGGAAGAGAAGAAAAAGAGAGGGAACAGTAGTGAAGAAGGAGAAGGAGAAGAGAAAGAAGGAAAAAAGAAAGTGGAAGAGAAGAAAGGAGAAGGAAAGATGAAGATGAGAAGGAAGGATAAGGAGAAAGAAGGATGAGGAGTTGAAGAACAGGGAGAAAGAGTTGAAAGGAACATGAGAAGGAGGAAGAGGAAGAGGAAAAAGAAGAAGAAGGAGTAAGAGGAGCAAGAGAAGAAGGAGAATGGGAAAAGGAGGAAAAAGAAGTGGAAGAAAAGAAGAAGAGAAAGAATCAGAAAAAACACTCAGAACTGGAAAGGAGACTAAGAAAACAAGAAAAATAAGAATTAAAAATAACAAGAAAAAAAGGGGCAGCAAGATAAGTCATACATATACTTAACATACATTGATATATTGTAAAAATTATGTGCAATAATTTGAAAGTCATGATAAAATAGTCAAAGTCTTTGAAAACTAGGAATAATTTTAACACTCCAAAATTTATTTTAAAAATCAGGTTCTTAAATGAGAAAAAATATCTAATTATATATCCCTATGGTTTCTCTAAAATATTTCTGAAAATAATTAAGACATTGTTTTGCAAAATTTACATTTTTAATGCTTTTATGCAATCAGAACAAACTTAGAATACAGCTCTTGAATGATGCTATTTAAAAGAAGAACAAGCAACAACAAAAACCTACATACCTGGAAATAAATTTAACAAAAACATTTAAGACTTTAAAATAGTTTGAGCGATAAGATTAAATATTGTAAATAAATTGTCTTGCCCAAATTATCTACACATATTTAATCAATAGCAGGCTACAAACAAAAATTTCAATTAACAATAGTATTCTAAAATGTATGTTAAAGTGGCTCAATAATTCTTAAGACAGTTTTCAAATAAAATTAAAGAACTTGTAATATCCAAAACCTTTTTATTATACCAGTTTAACAAGTAAACCAGTGGGTACTGGCCCCACAATTGGACCAATAGATCAAAATAAAGTTTCAAACACATATATGAATGTTTGATTTAGGATAAAAAGATGCATGGAAGAGTAGTGGGAAAAGAAGGATCTTTGAAATGTTGTTGGATAAATTGGATAAAAATTAACAAATGTAAATTAATATAAAAATGTAGTACTTGACCCCTTCCAGCACCAAAAAATATCCAATGTCATTGCATTTTACACATGAGACATAAAAATGAAAGCATAACTTTTCAGTAAAGAATAGAAAAATATATTCTTTGTCCTATAAGCAAATATGTTTGTAAGCAGACTCAAACTATATAAGCTGTAAAAATGAGATCAGACTACAATGAAATGAAATACATACAAGGTACTTAACGTATACATTAAAATTCCAGACCATATACCAGAAAAAGATATTTGTAATGCATTACAAGGTATGATTGAAAACTACAGTGAATGTTTAAATTTAAAAATTTTGTGTCAGTAAAAGACCCATTGCCATCAATCCCCCTCAAAATAAAGCCCCCTCACTTCAAACACTCACCCCATGGAGTGTGCCACTTTCAGGAGCAGTTCTAGAAGTCCTCTAATGTGAGTGTCTTGGGATGATCTGTTGTGGCCACCTCAATATCCTAAATCTATTCAAACTGTCTTCCTTCCATGACCATTTTGACTTTGGGGACAAACCAGATGCCACAAGGTGCTAGATCCAGGAATAATAGAATTAGTGTGTTCAAAGCAAAGGGGAGTACTTTGAGGGGGATAATGGCAGTGTATTTCTAATGTGATGACATTTCAATTTAAACAACATATATTTTGATCATACCTGGTATATATGACATAGGATTTTGTTCAAAATAAATATAGCAGACAGAGTAAAACAGCTATTTTCACCTGTACAGAAGTCATAAACAAACATCCAAATAAAGGGCTGAAAGCAATTTAAGTAAAAGTCACTCTGAGGCTAAAGCCTCAGCCTAACACAGATTAAAGCTTCAGCAGGACACCATCGCAACCCAGAATGGTTAAATGCAGAGTGGTTTATAATAGCAAATATTAGCTACAAGGAAAAACACTAGAATTGGAATTCTCTGCTGAAAAAGTAAAATTGACAAAGCTCCCTTGAGAAACCTTGTGCAAGGACCTTTACAGCTCAGCATTCACATGACCATGACACACAAAACAATGTTCAGTACTCGTATGCTCATAACTTCTGTTAGGAAGTGTGTCCCCCCAAAACACAGACAGTGAGGCTCTAATTTCAGTAGATTTAAGAATGAGAATTTATTTAGCAATAGAGCAGATATAATTAGCTAAGATGAATTCATACAGGACAGACACTTATTCCTACATGACTTGCATGGTTATGAAAAGAACACCACACAAAGGAAAAGAGACAGGTTAAGGTCACGTGGATCCACTGTGTGAGCGCCATCTACAAAGACCCCCAAAATGGCGACCAGGCCATCCTAAATTAGCCAGACTGATCTTCCCTCGCAGCCCTCAAAGGCTCTCCCCTTTTAACAGCCTGCTGGACCTCCAGCCTCCAGAACTGTGAGAAAATAAATGTCTGTGGTTGAAGCCACTCAGGCTGTGAGCTTTGTTCTGACAGCTAGAACAACAAACTGACAAAGCTTCAAGCAGGCAACACTCTAAATACCCATCAAGAGTCATCTAGATAATGAAGGACATGCAAAAAATATAAAACACGAAATACAGCATATCACAATTTAAACAATGAACTGTGAGTGTTTACAGAGAACAGCTGTGTGACACGGTGTGTATAAATCACATAAAACTTCACATTTACTCAGTGGAAGCACAAGAAAACATAATCCAAGAATAAAAGCTACCCTTAGGGAGGAGAACCACAGTGACTGGGAACTGGAATGAAAGGGCTGTGAGGGTTATGATAATACTGTGGTCAGTAGTTGCTCTGCGAAAATTCATCTAGGTGTTATCGATTATTGATAGACTTTCCTCTCTTACCTGTAAAATTTCAGTAAAAAGTTTATTTTAAAATACATAATCTTTATTTCAAAACAAAATTTTCACCAAAAAAACCCACGTATCCTTAATTTGCCACGCTTGATTTATGACATGCCTGTCATTATAGTGAAAAGTAGCAAGGTGAAAGAAACCCGGTGTTTGTGTCCCTCTTACCTCATGTACACAAAGAAACAAATATGTGGAAAATGCACCATTTTTTCAGGAAAATAAAATAACAAAATTAGAAAATATCATGATACTGTTTATATTTAAGATATAACAAAACAAAATTTTTATGGTGTTTGTTATTAAATAAGATGTTACACATTTGCTACCTTTCTTTTTATTGTTTAAAGTACAACATTTCTTTAAAATTTGAAGTATACTGTTGAGTAAGCTTATGTAAACTTCCTTGGTATTGTTTCATAAATCTGCTTAAAAAGAGTAAATGGAAAATTACAAATTCCTCTCCAACTTTTGAGATATATCAACATTTTAACCAAAATATATTTCTATCCATGTCTATTTATAAGTGAAATTATTTTATTTTTTTTAAATTTCACAAGAATAAAAGAAATGGGTTCTTCAAAGAATATCAATTAAAATTTTATCTTATATATCTCCACAATTTTTCTGCTTGACTCATTTGACTTTCATTGATGCTAATATAAAACCAGGTGCTAAAAGGATACTGGAATTTAGGAATTTTCAGTCATAAAACTTTCATAGCTATTCTGAAGATAACAAGATATATTATAGCAGCGATTGTTTTCATAGTATCATTCTTTGAAGTTCTGTACCAGTTCTGCTGCTTTGTTTTGATTGACTTTGTTCTGTTATGTTCTGTTGGATTTTACTATCTTTAAAATAAAAAAAATTTTTTTTAATTAAAAAAACTTTCATAGCTTCTTTTTAGGACTTGAATTTCAGAGCATTTTTTGACTGAATTGTTCTCATAATTCAACTCTCCTTTCTTATTTTATACATAGGCAATTTAAGAACATTAACCAAGAAATAGTTGACATTTTTTTCAGGAAAATGACAGGTGAAGTTCATACTATGCTCTCCTTGCTGTGTTATGGGTATCACTCCACCTACTGATTCCTAAATGTTGCTAGAACTTTAGTTTCTGAAAATAGCATCAGTCTTTACAAAAATGTGATTCAAAGAGCAAGATATTTGTTTAAAATGAAGATAATAAAGCTATAGGTCTAATAAATGGAATTGTATAAAATGTTTTAGTGGCAGAGCTAGGGAGTCAATTTAAGTTTCCTATTTGTTGATACTATTCTGTACCATTTGTACTCTTTTTTCACTCCAAAAAAGTAACATATATTATAGCATAAATATTTAAAGTTGTCGGTTTCATTCATATATATACGGGGGGGCTGGAGTAATATAGATGAAATCCAAAGATTTCTGAATTTGCACATGTTGACTGAAATTTTTTCATTCTCTTGGAATTAACATAAAACCTTTAAAGGGCATTGTTTGAAACACAGATATCCACCCTAAGATTTCTCTGAAATTTAACAAGATATAATATTTTTAATATTTAATTTCTTTTGACTGTACCAGACTTGCCATTTTTGGTTCATATCTACATCAAAAAGAAAACATTAACTAAATTTTTTATGTTATATTTCAAAATTTCCTAATGAAATATTTCAGTATCACCGAGGTAGAATTGATGAACAAATGAAATTTCCAGGAAAAAAAAAATAAACCTATGTCCAGCAAGCAAGATACCAAGGGAGTACTGAACTTTTAAATTACTTATCCTTTTTAAATGAATTACTGATTCTGTTTTTAGAAACATGGTGATCACTGATGTTCTAAGTTCATATCAGAGTATCTTTAAAGAGAAAAATCATGTGATTCAGATGGGAAGTTTTTCTTTACGTGTCATTAAAAACTAAATTCACAAAAATTTCAAAGATTCAAAAGTTGGAAAGGTATCAACAATATAAGAATGGAAGTATATATTTCAATAACTTATACATCCAAAAGTTTTCAGAATCAAAAAGAAGTTTATTCCTCCAATTCTTAACAAAAATGAAACAAAATAGAATAGAACATGGAGATTATAAAGGAAGGGATCTCATAACTATCATCAGATTCTGCAAAAACCACAATCTTACACAAAGACCCCAATAACCTCACACAAAGAATACTTCAGCAAGGAAATCTGTCCAATAACTGTTCCATCTTAGGCTGGCACCAACTTTGCTACTGATCCTTGAACATCGTTATTAATCTTTCTGACCAAGGATCATTGCTTCCAAATAACCTCTGCAATCCTCTTTTCCACGCCTTTCAATGTTTGAGTATATGCAAGATTCTCATGAGAAGTGTATTCTGCATGTGATTCTCCCAGCTTAATCTCAATTAAGCATCATTTCTCTTTAGGGAGTCTCTCTCTTTGTTATTAAAGGTTGACAAACAGGATACATATTTTCTCCTTACTTGTACATTCATTTAGCTAAATGAATGTCATTAAGAACTAAATTCAATTTTTAATTTTTAATTTAATTTAATTTAATTTTTAATTTAACTAAATTAAAGCAATATTTTCTGCTCTGATCACAGAATGCTTTTACTATATTAAATTATGAATTATTCTCCTTCATATTATTTTTTCAGTTTCTTTCTTAATGTGATTGATCTTGATGCACAAGTTGTTCAAAAAAATGCATAAGTCCTGAGTTCTTTTAGATCTTTTTTGAACAATTCTCCCACTGAATCTTAAATTTTATAATTATTTCATAAATCCCTAGGTCCAAAGTAAGGAATATTCATGGTACACACAATGTACTGTAAGTATCTGAAATGTAAGACACACTCACAATGGATAATATTCAGGAGAGGCAGCTTCAAAATTGGTGCAAAAATAAAATAGCTCAATAAATATTGTGCACCTACGCAGTGCCATGTAAGGTATTATGACAATCCTTATATCCTGTCATATTAAAAAACTAATTTTAACCATTAAAATTTTTAATTTTAGTATTAGATTTCAATGAGAAAGTTGAAGTCAGTTGCCATAGATTTTAGCACTTACAGTAAAATAAGGACTGAAACCCAAGTTTGTAAATTTCAAGGACCACACATTATCCAATATCTCATATCCCTTTCTCTGCATCTGTGATAGTGCACAAGGTGTTGTAAACAAGAAATACAAAGTTGCTAGCACTCAGAGGTGGCCTTTGAAACCCCCAAATCAGTATCTTTTCTTTCTGTTCAAAAGGTAAGCATCTTTCTGACTTCTCAGATTGGAATATTATTTGTATGTCTTTGAACTTTAATTAATAAAATCATATAGTATGCACAGGTAAAGGGCTTACAAAAGTAAAATATTTACAACTCCACAGTATAAATGCCTAAACTCTAAATATCTAGTAGAATAAGCATCTAAAATAATTTCTTCCCAAAGTGTTTTAGAAATCACCATTCTAAACATCAACTTAAAAACCACAATAATGCTCATGGGTCGATCTCATTAAGCCTATGTGTCTAACACTTCCTTCCCTCGAGTTGACCCTATATTTACCTTCCAATTGACTCAGAAAAGCAAATTTCAAGGGTAGCCAATATCCAAAACTCACAACCACATGGCTTCCAATATCAATCTAGATACCTTTTTTACTTTGCTTGAAAATGCCGCTTCAACGCCTCTCAGCTCTCAGCTAGACACAGCACTGCTCTCTGGCTTGTCCCAGTTTTGTTTCCGTATCAGCCTTGTCTTCCTAGCTGGGCACCTCCCTTTCTCCTTTCTGGTGGGTGTCTCTTTACACCCACCACTCACTAATTAGCCAAGTTTTGCCTACTGAATACCTCCATTTTTATCCTCTACTTTCTTCAAAGAAGAAAAAAAGGCTCAGACTAATAATATATCATTCATCTGTAGCTGTGTGTACAAAGCACTCTTACTGATACTTAGCTACAGAAGTAGTTTTACAATTCCCTTCCTGGTGTTCCCACATTAACCAAATAACTAGAAATATTTAAATGAAAACCAACAAATTTTAATGAGTGCTTTTTATATTCAAGGCAGCATGAGAATAAGGCAAAAAAAAGGTATGATATGGTCCCTCCAAGTTCACATTTTAGTATAACTTTGTAATAAATATGTACATATAAAGGTAAGTGTGAGATGCTCTTCCTTTCAACACTGTATACTGTGTTAAAATTGAAGAAAAATTATTACAAGAACAAACACTGAATTATTTGGAGATTTTAGAATCATCTTCAAAAAATATATTTCCTTTTATGTACACTTAATTCTTTCACTTTTTTCACAATTTTATTTAGCCTATCCTTGTGATACATTGGAGGCATCTTGTC
>RJWM01020016.1:0-37940 GCA_004363535.1 Dasyprocta punctata
TGCGCTTGCCAGGGCAGGCGCTTAAGCCGCTAAGCCAAACTCCCCAGCCCTGGTTTTTTGAGGCAGGGTCGCACTATGTAGCTCAGGCCGGCCTTGTGCTCACGTTGTAGCCCAAGCCGGCCTCGAACTCACAACGCTCCACCTACCTCAGCCTCCCGAGTGCTGGGATTAAAGGCGTGCGCCACCACGCCCGGCTCCCCAATGCCTTCTTAAATCTTCCAAATATTACAGCAAAATATATTTTTTTTTGGCATGTCACTGTCTACTCACAAGTAATATAGGGGCTAGTGAACTCTGGTTCCCTTGTCTCCAAGAGTCTCAGCTGTGAGAAGTAAGAAGAAAGAACATCCAAGGGGCTATATTTGCAGGGTTTCTACTGAAAATTGGAATTTGAACACTTCACCATCTGAAGGTTGTCTCCCTCCTACAGCCTTCATCTGGGGTTCACGTGGGCATTGGTACCCAGGAGACGATGACCCTGGTCTTGCCATGCTTAGAGAGTACCCAACCCCCAGCCCACAAGGTCTCATTACAGAACATCCTCGGGCAATGCAGCATCTCAAATAGCATCACTCTTATTCCTAGGCTTCCCTCCATATCCTTTGCTTCCATGGTTTTCAATACCCCATTGAAGGGAACAAAATTAGTGTCTGGGCCGGGCATGGTGGCACACACCTATAATCCCAGGACTTGGGAGGCTGAGGCAGGAGGATCACCATAAGTTCAAGGCCAGTGAGTTTAAGGTTGATCTGAACTACACAGCCAGACCCTGCCTCAAAAACAAATGTCTTAGTTACTTTTTACTCGTTGCTGAGACAAAAAAACCTGACACCCAAAATTAGGGAAGTAAAGGTATATTTAGCTTACAGTTTTTGGAGGTTTCAGTCCACAATCAGCTGGCTCCAAGGCAGGGTGGCATGGCACTGAGGCAACAGTTCAAGGCAGCAGCAAGCAAAAGCGGTCAGAGTAAAAGGGGGGCAAGAGCAAGCCTCTTCTCCTGGCTTATATAGTACACAGGGCACCCCTCCCCAGGGTGGGTGTAGCTTCACAAATCTCCTTGCCTTCCTTTGCACAGGATGAGGATGTTTACAAATTAAGACCCCTGGCTCCCTGCTGAGTCTCTCAGCTCAACTTCTGACCTTCTCAAGTTGACACTATGTATAAACCCTAACAACAAAGAAACAAAAAGCAGTGTCCTGTTGTTCAAGTCCCAAATTTAGACATCTTACTATTATGTTACTCATCATTATATCATGTCAGTCTGTTGTAAATATTTGTAGAGCCCAGGAAAGCAGCACAAATAGAAGCCCACAAGATCAGAAACGTAAATATGTATCAAACCATGCCCAAGGCCTCTCCCATGTTCACACTGCTAGCCTGCTGTTATGGCTTGTGTCTAGATGTGTCCCCAAAAGCTCATGTGGACTTAGGTGGGGCTTTTCAGAGGTGTCTGGATCTAAAGTGTGTGATGCTGGGATTTAGCGTATATGATTACTAAATTAGTCCACTGATTGGTTTGGCATAGTTCTGGGTGTGGATAATGGGAAGGCTCACCCTGGGGTTGGTGCTACCCCCTCTAATGGCATGTAGAGTGTATAGAATTTAAATGACAGAAACAGGGTTGCTGCAGTCACTTGATGCTTCCTGCTTTTGCTGCCTGCCATGAAATGTTTCTCCTCTGCCATGCCACACTGCCTTGGAGTCAACCAATTATGCACTGAAACCTCTGCAAACTGTGAGCTGTAGTGTATGTTTTCTTCTTTAATTTTGGGTATCAGGTATTTTGTCTCAGCAACAAGAAAAGTAACTAACACACCTGCTCACCTGGGATTATCCTCACAATCCAGAGCCTAAAGGAACCAAACTTTTCCTTGCACCAGAGCTAGCACCTCTCAGCCCAAGAGTAGTCCAAAACTGCACGGGTAGAAGCCAGCTCTGGGCCCAGCTCCCCTACAGGTAATAAGAGCACCCAATACACACACCTGTAGATGCTCAGCTTCACGTCCAGCTCACACATTCCTCCCCCGTAATTCCCACTGTCAGCTTGCTCCTGAACGCCCAAAAACTTTGTCTCAGGGCCAAAAGTGTGGGGGCAGGGTCTTAAAATCCTTCTCCCTGTAGTGTGGCCCTTAAAGCAGCAGCAGCAGCAGCAACAGCGGCAAGAGCAGCAGCAGCATAAAAACTTGTTAGGGATGCAGACACTCTGGTTCCACTTTAAATCCACTACATCAGAATCTGAATCCTAACAAGATCAACAAAGGATACGCTTGGAGTCAAAGTTTGATAAGCACTAAATTAAGCAGTCTGTAGGGGTGCCTTCTTCTCCGGTCTAAGGGTAGTTCTGTTTCTGACCACCAACTCTAGAGTAGTCACACCCTAGTCATCCTCTATATGAACTCCCTGCTTATTTCCTTCATATAATTAAGCATCTCTCTAATTTCCAGTTTACTGCCTTTTCAAGACAGGGTTTCACTAGGCAGTTCAAGCTGGCCTAGAACTCACTTTGTAGCCCAGGCTGGTCTTGAACTTGCAGCAAACTATAATATAAACTGCAGGGAGGTTCCTCATCTGTCAAGTTTAGGGCTGTATCCTCTGAGCCCAGGACTTGGCCCACAACAGTACTGAATTTCTTTTTTTTTTTTTTTTTTTTTTTGCGGCACTGGGGATTGAACTCACAGCCTTGCGCTTGCCAGGGCAGGCGCTTAAGCCACTAAGCCAAACTCCCCAGCCCTGGTTTTTTGAGGCAGGGTCGCACTATGTAGCTCAGGCCGGCCTTGCGCTCGCGTTGTAGCCCAAGCCGACCTCGAACTCACAACGCTCCACCTACCTCAGCCTCCCAAGTGCTGGGATTAAAGGCGTGCGCCACCACAACAGTACTGAATTTCACTGAACCTAAGACACCTTCTGCTATGGTTTGTGTCCCAGAGCCTCATGCATTCATAAGGAGCAGGATTTTCAGAGGTGACTGAATCTAGAGTTTGTGATTGATTCACGGTCCAATGCTGGGGTTAAGGTGTGAGTGCTACCACTGCCCTAAGGCTGATAGCCTGCATACAGTGTAAGGGATAGAAAGACTTGTCCTCGCTCTCTGTCTCTCTCATTCCTTTTGTTGTTTTCTGCTGCCATGAACAGTTGCCGCTCTGCCATGTGCTAACCTGCCTTGGAGCCAGCCAATTATGGATTGAAACCTCTACACACTGTGAGCTAAATAAACCTTTTCTCCTTTAATTTTGGGTGTTGGGTATTTTATCTCAGCAACAAGAAGAGTAACTAAGACACCTTCCATTGAATCACATCATTATTTTATGTATACACCATTATTTTATGTACCACTAAGAAAAAATACTGCCAATCAAACTATGATTCCTAGCCAGGTGTGGTGGTGTACCCCTGTAATCTCGGCACTTGGGAGGCTGAGGCAGGAGGATTATTGCAAGTTCAAGACCAGCCTGAGCTACAAAGTGAGTTCTAGGCCAGCTTGAACTGCATAGTGAAACCCTGTCTTGAAAAGACAAAAATAAGTAAATAAATATGATTCCTTCCTTCCTTCTTTCTATCTGCCTCTCTTTTTCCCTTTCTTTCCTTTGGTGCTGGTGGGATTAGGGATTGAACACAGATCCTTCATGTAGAGTTATATCTCCAGGCCGTTTTCTAAAATTAAATTAAATTTACTTACCTATTTATTCAGTTTTGAATAAATTGAACCCAAGGCTTCACACTGGGCTGTATCCCAGCCACTTTTTAATTTTCAATTTTGAAGTCTAAGTTGCCTAGGCTAGGCTGGAATCTGCAATCCTCCTGTCTTACCCTCCCAGAGTGATGGAATTGCAGGTGTACACTGTCATACCTGGCTTTACAATTGTTTGTTTGTTTTTGTTTTGTTTTATTTACAATTCTTTTTCTTTCTTTCTTTCTTTCTTTCTTTCTTTTTTTTTTTTTTTTTTTTTTTTTTTTTTTTTTTTTTTTTTTTTTTTTTTTTTTTTTTTTTTTTTTTTTTTTTTTTTTTTTTTTTTTTTTTTTTTTTTTTTTTTTTTTTTTTCTTTTTTACTGGGGATTGAACTCACAACCTCGCGCCTGCCAGGCAGGCACTTACGTCACTGAGCTAAATCCCTGGCCCTATTTTTTGAGACAGGGTCTCACTATGCAGTTTAGGCTGGCCTTGAACTCACTTTGTAGCCCAGGCTGGTCTCAAACTCGCAATTATCCTCCTGCCTCAGCTTCCCGAGTGCTGGGATTAAAGGTGTGCGCCACCATGCCCAACTTTTCTTTTTTAACACTTGAAATTTTGGTCTTACGCCAAGTAAAATCTCTTTCAGAACAGTTTTTTAAATACCATTCTTTAAAGTCGGACACTTTCGAACCACTCCCTGGCATGTGACGTCTGGGTTTTTCCACACAATAATTTCCTCTGTGCTCTTGAGGACATTAGTAAAGCATGATGTGTGTGTGTGTGTGTGTGTGTGTGTCTGTGTCTGTGTCTGTGTGCCCACACACACCCATGCTGAGGTCTTAACGCAGATTCTTGCATGTGCTAAGCAAATACTGTACCACTAAGAGTGTTCCACTGTTGTCTCTGTGATTTTCTTCCAAGCTGCTGGCAAATTCTTGTTTACCACAGTGTCAACAGAACTGACAACTTCGTTAAGGTCAAATTTTCACCCGACTACTGTGTTTCCATGCCTTTCTATTTTGTTTCTATTTGAAAACACAATATAATATTTCAAGGACTTTTTAAAGTATACCAGAGGTATGGGGGGCAATGGCACATGTCAGTAGTCCCAGCTACTCAGGAGACTGAGACAGGAGGATTGCTTAAACTCAGACGATGAAGATCAGTTATTATCATCATCATCATCATCATCATCACTATTATTTTTAGACCAATTTTAGGTTCCAAGCAAAACCGAACAGGAAATACAATGTTCCCATACTCCATGCACCCAAATCCACCGCCAGTATCAACATCTTGTGCCACAGTGGAGTATTCGCACCGGTCAATGAAGCTATATTAGCATCATTATCAGTCAAAGTCCATAGTTTACATTGGGGTTTACACTAGGCGGTGTATATTTGAGTTTCATCAGAGTTCTGTAGTTTTCTTCTTACAAATCTTATATACATTTTGTTAGCTCAAATTTATGTCTAACTAGAACCATGTACCACATCACATTTCAGTCAGGGTTGGATAACCTATAAATGGTGCTCCCTCGATGTTTTATTGCCCTAGTGGTGGCATAGCCATCTTAATTTGTGCAAGTACACCCTATAATGTTCATACAATGGCAAAGCTGCCTAAAGACACAATTATCAAAATGTATCACACTTTAAGTGGCACGTGACTATTTTTATTGGGAAGTTGCTAATGTAAATGGTATTGTACTTTTTGAAGATATTTTAAGCAGTGTGTGTGTATGTGTTTTACTGGTAACTAAACTCACATCATTCACATTGAGCTATATCCCCAATCCTTTTTATTTTTAATTTTGAGATATTTTATTGCTAAATTGTTAAGTTACCCAAGCTGGGCTTGAACTCACAATCCTCCTGCCCGTGTTGCCCAGAGTTCTGGGATTACAGGTGTGAGCCACAAAACTTGGCTATAAACAGCATCCTAACTTAAAATGTGTAGAACCAAAAAGGCACACAACTCAGCTGAAGTACTAAGAGTATGAACAGCTATGAACAAGCTCTCACACATGTAGACAAAATGTATCATGCTTACAAGACACTGTTGATTTTATGGCACAGCCTAATCTCAGAGATGTTAAAACATATCAAAAATATATGATTTATTTTATGTAATATGGTTAATGTTTAAAGAATTGATAATGGTACTGAATATCATGACATCATTATAACCATCTTCAGGGTCAGAATAACCATCATTTCCTAGCCAGATGCGGTGGTGCATGAATGCCTGTAATCCCAGCACTCAGGAGGCTGAGGCAGGAGGATTGCTGCAAGTTTGAGGCCAGCCTGGGCTACGTAGTGAATTCAAGGCCAGCCTGAACTACATTGTGAGACCCTGTCTTGAAAGACAAACAGACAACAACAACAACAACAACAAAAGATTATCATTCCCTGAAATACAGCACCAAATTGATTATAGCATAGCTGTTCCTTCTCTTAAGCTGCAACTTAGTCACATGTCCACAGTTAATTGCAAGAGAAATTGGGAAATATAGTCTTTAGCTTCACACTCAGTACTGAGATAAAAAGTCTATTACTACATAAAAACAGCAGAATAGGGCTGTCTCTGCTATTTACTGAGTCACTGTGAGCATCTGCCTACTCAGCTACAGCAAGGGAGATGGGGTCACGGAATTTGGACGTACTCTCTGGAAAGGAAATTTGTTGGATGCCTCCTCGTCACATACTCCTTCTTTCTTCCTTCCTAATAGCTCTCCTAATTTCACCGATTAGTGGCTAAGGCAGAGTTGACAATTCTTCCCGTTCTAAAGTGATCTGAGGACTTACATCAATTATCATGTTCTATCTTCTGGCCCTCACAGATCTAGGTAAGGGAAAGACACCAAACCTGAGCCAAACAAAAGAGAAGGTCTCCTGGGCACGTAGGAAAGAACCTTCTCTCTTCAGGGAAAGTGTGTAAAGACACAAGGTTTGGATCCACTGCCACTCACTTCACCATGAAGAGGAGGATCCCGCTTAGGAGGAGCCAACATCAGAAGGCACAGCGGGAGAATGGCAGGGAGACAAAACAAGAACCCCGATGATGCCTCCAATTTCTGGATCAGACTGCAATTGAGGTCAGAGTTACTTTTTTTGCTGTATTGATTACCCGCACATTTAATTCTCTATTTTGGTTTTTTCCCCTTTTCCCTCTTTTTTTTTTTTTCAGTAGAGTTTAGTCCTTTTTCTTCTTTTTTTGCAGTACTAATTATCAAACCCATGGCCTCACCCTTGCTAGGCAAGTGCTCTATCACTGAGCTACATCTCCAGTCAGAAGTTGGCTTCATGTTATCTGGTGTGCTTCCATAAAAAGTCCTCAGAACATAACAGGCAAAATTACTGATACTTTTAGAATTTACACTGTAGAAGAATCGGGGGGAGCTTACATCCAGTTTTGTACTCAGATCCTTAAAATCATTCAGACGTACAAAAAGACTTCCTCACTTGGGAGTTTTGATTTTACTTCATCTCATGCTGAGTTAAGATAATTTCCTTCAAAAAGAGAAGAAACTGTGGTATTTCCAAATCTAAGCATTCTCATAAATGTAGTTCTGCTGTCCTTCACGTGGTCGTATGAGTCTGAGCATACTATAAATTGGACATGTATAAAATAGTTGAAACTAAGCATAGTGATGCACACCTATAATCCCAGCACTCAGGAGGTTGAGGCAGGAGGATCACTGTGAGTTTGAGACTAGCCTGAGCTACATAGTGAGTTCTAGGTCAGCCTATGCTACAAAGTGAGACCCTGTCTCAGACGAAACAAAACGAATAAAACAGTTGAGTCATGACTTTCTCTTCTTGTTAACATAGCTATAGACATCACCTCCTAGTTTCTGCCATTTCATATTGCAAAGAAATTTCCCCCAGACCTACTTCTGTTCCTTTTTCTCAACCAGGACAAAATGTTTATTTCACAAGTGACTTTTAACTTTTTTGCCACAATTTCCCTACATTTTTATATAATCACATCTTTTTTTCAGACTTTTTTTTCATTTCCAGTTCATGGGGTTTTTATTTTAAAAAGCATTGAATCAAACAGGTTAGAGCAGTTCTTTTCTTATTCTGTGTATTTCTATTCTCCTCTTGAAAAGCACGGAGTCAAAACTATCTTCATCCACTCTGTTGATGATATAAGCAAGGATCACTGATTAATTCAAGAGAACCATTTACAGTCAAAATCCAGTAATTTTCAATTTTGTTTCCACTTCTCTGTCTGCCTTGCTTTACTTGGTATATTAGACTCCATTGCAGATTGTCTGAAGAACTCTGAAGAATTCCTTCCTCTGCTGCTACCTCTCAGTTTATTTCTCTGCTTGGTTTATGGGATGAGCCTAAGCAGGAGAAGTTGGTGATGTCAGGACTGCGCCATCCCCTCAGATGCTCCTGCAGGCCTGCTGTGTTTCTGAGAAGTGGGCACAAGGATGTCTGTCCAACTGAGACCTGCCAGCAAGCTGGGGCTGTGACTGACTCCAAACCACTCCACTGAGCACTCATGACACAGCTGCAGTATGGCGGAAGTGGGGTTTAGAAGGGCACTGACCCCAAAAGTTCTCAGTACTTCTCATTCATCATCAGGAATGGGAAAGAAGGAACATTTTTTCCTCTGGGCATAGTTTTGCTTGTTTGTGTTGTTTGTTTGTTTTTGGCTCCGCAAAGGACTTGCATTGGCCTCACAGACACAGAAGCAGCTGTCATCTTTCATCGACAGGTCAATGCCTTCGATTCCCCTGTGCTACCAAAAAAAAAAAAAAAAAAAAAAAAAGCAGGTCAATGCCACAATGCGTCCATTCCCAGGACACTGGTCACCTGGAGAGCGAGCTGCTGCTTCCCTTGCTCCCTCGGTGACTCGTCATCAGCAGGCCGCCTGGTGAGCAGTTCCTTCGCATCCTCCCATCTGTGGGACCTGGTGCCGACCACACAGCCCCCCAGGACGGTGACACACGCATCCTGTCCATGAGTCACCTCTATGCGCTTCTGAAACAGGTATGGAGCTTCAGGGCAAAAAGGTGGCTGAGATCAGCCAAAGTGGTGCTTATCTCGTGCCAAGAGATCAGCTTTGCCTTGATGACCCCAAGTATTCTCTACGACCATCAGGAACTCCAGTACCTTTGACTCGTCCATCATTTTAGCAAAATTCTTGTGGCCGCCATAAGAGAAAGTATCTGGCAGAGGAACACCATGGCCAGCTAACACTTGAAATGTCCAGAATGTAGGAACACAGTTCAGGATGATTTGAGGTCGGTTCATCAATCAGCACTCCATCTTCTCTAGATGATGCCAGCCAGGGATGTCACTACCACTCTGCGTCCAAGAGGTGGGCACTCTTACTGCCACTCCCTGGGTGACGCAGACAATTCTCCATTGATCCATAGACCTAGGTTTCCTTGCTCTACTGTCAGCACCACTCCATCCATTGCCACAGCTGAGCGGTCCGGTTCCTCCTCACAACATTTGGCCTTCAAATCTCATTAGATCTCTTTTCAGGAGTGATCTTCTCTGATGTGATAGTCTGTCAAAAACCATAACTTGGCAGCCACAGAGCCGGACCTTCTAGACTTTTTAAACATTAGAATTTGTCAGAAGTAAAAAGGAAAAAACATCCTTCAGCTGAATAAGTAACATGTTTAACTTAAAGATTATGAACTTTTTAACTTTGAAGAACTGAATCCAGGTATGGTGGTGCAGACCTGTAATTCCAGCACTCAGGAGGCAAAAAATACCAGTGCTGAGTATGGTGGCACAAGTCTGTAATTGCAGGAGGCTGAGGCAGGTGGATTGCTGCAAGTTTGAGGTCAGCCTGGGTTACACAGTGAGTTCAAGGCCAGTCTGTACTACATAGAAAGCCTCTGTCTCAAAAAATAAATAATTTTTTTAAAAACACTATCTTCAACAGTTTCACAATATCCAAAAAGTTTGGATCTTTTGTTTTCTTTTGTTTGTTTTTTAATTTTTGCAGTGCAGAGGATCAAAACCAGAGCCTTGTGCATGCTGGGAAACCACAATACCACTGAGCTACATCCTTAGATGCTGGTTAGATATTTTTTTCATTGCACAATCACTTTAACTAGCTTTTGTCTTTGTGAGAAGCCAGTTTCCCTAACCTTCTGTTTTCTCACAGTATGTCATCTTTCTTTCTATTGTTTTCATTACTGGTCCTTGTTCTAATATTTTGGTGGGATTTTTTATTTGTTTGGTTAGTTGGTTGGGTGTTTTGTTTTGTTTTGTTTTGTTTTGAGATAGGATCTCTCTATGTAGCCCAGGCTGGCCTCCAAGTTGCAGCAATCCTCCTGCCTCAGTCTCTAGAGTGCTGCAATTATACGTTTGTGCCACCATGCGCAGCCCTGGTGTTTTTTCCTTTGAATTAAGAGTTTTCTCAATTTTTTTTTTCACTCACTCACACCCTTCATTCACTTTTACCCAGATTCAGTTCTTTTGTTTTTTTTGTTTGTTTGTTTTTTGTTTTTTGTTTTTTTTTTTTTTTGAGCATTTCTAGCCCTTTTTATTTTTCATTCTGAGACAGTGTTATTAAGTTCCTAAGTTAGTCAGGCTGGGCTCAAACTTTCCTGCCTCAGCCTCAGAGTGCTTTGATGCCAGACATGCACAATTATGCCCAGCTTCAGGTCTATTCTTTGGTCCTTCTGGTGTGGACTTACCTCTTTCTCTGAGTATGCTAAATTTTTGTGCAATTCTTCCTTCCTTCCTCCAACTACAAGTCAGTGTCTTTTCACCTCAGCCTTATCTTTCTTACTCTTATTTCCAAAATTCTAGTAATGTCATGAAAAACCCTTCTGAAAATTTCTTTCCAATAGTGCAGTAAATATTTCTCTAGACTTCTGTTTCTCTCTTTCAGCCTTTGGGAGGATGTGCCCTTTCCTGGGCCACTGTTCTCTCTGGCGTGGTGGGCCATCCTCACACGGTCAGCATGCTTCTTTCACTACTTTGACTTGACTGAAATTCACTCTGCAGAGCCTGTTTCTTTTCCTAACTTTAATAAATGTAAAACCTTGCTTTTAAAAAAAAGAAGTACACTTTTATTTGTTTTAAAGAATTTTTTCAGAATCTTTATAAAGTTTTTCTTTTTGTTTTGCAGTATTAGAGATCGATTATCATAGTTTAATTAGCTACATATGCAGTATTCCCTCAAGACTCCTGCACTGAGGGAGGGCTTGATTCCCAGGGCAGTTCAGAGGTCGGGCCTCAAGAGGTGATTGGGTCCTGAGGGCACTGAGCTGATCAATGGATTCACCCAAGGACTGAGGGTATAGCTCAGCGACACAAGTGCCCGCCTGGCAAACATAATGTCCTGAGTTCGATTGCTGGTACAAAAAGAAGAAGAAGAAGAAGAAGAAGAAGAAGAAGAAGAAGAAGAAGAAGAAGAAGAAGAAGAAGAAGAAGAAGAAGAAGAAGAAGAAGAAGAAGAATGGATTCATCCTTTGATGAGTTCATTGACTGAATGGGCAGGAGGCAGAGCTTAGCTGGACAGTAGCTGACAGTAGGTCATCAGGGTGTGTCAGCCTCTTCCCTGTCACTGCCCTCTGGCTACCACGAGGTGAGCAGTGTTTCTGTACCATGCTCTTCTACTGTCTCCCCTGTGGAGCCAGCCCATCGTGGACTGAAACCTCTGAAATGTGAACTTCCTTTATGTCGTGTCTGTGATGAAAAACTGACCTACACCCCCAACTCATGGTCTAAACTGGCCTCAGATTTCTTTCTTTCCTTCTTTCTTTCTTTCTTTCTTTCTTTCTTTCTTTCTTTCTTTCTTTCTTTCTATCTTTCTTTCAATAATGGGAATCGAACCCAAAATCAGCTACATTCCCAGCTCTTTTCTTTACTGATTTTTATTATTTTGAGGCAGAATCTTGTTGTTGCCCACCCTGAAATCAACCTTGCCATCCTGCCTCAGCCTCCCAGAGTGTGGGATTGCAGGTGTGTGTCACCATGGCCAGCTTCAGATTCTATTGATCAACTTGTTGGACAAACATGTGGCCTGCTTTTAGCCAGCTTTCCCCGCACTGGGCCAAAGGCTGAGCCCCCGTCCCTTCAGGTCTACAGTGGGAAGGCCCACGCTTTGGGACATGGCAGTTGCTCTAGCAGCTTAGCATTGGTTCTGGCAACCCAGCAGCACTACCGTGCACCCCCCACCCAGACCCAGCTCTCCATCTTGGCTTTCTAGTTCTTGTGCCGTTTCCTCCTGCGCTATTTCCTAATAGCAGCTCTCTGCGTAATTCTCTTGCTGCAGCTTCTGCTCATGTATTATTTCAGTAGCCTTGTGGCTTTGGGTCACTTCCTTCTTCATATATCTTTCAGTTTTGGACTACCTTATTCTCTAATGACTCTCAAGTTGTCTCACAGATTACCCACAGATGAAGATCCAACTGGTTGTGAGTCATTCTGCAGTCAGGGTAACTCTGTTGGGCAGAGTTCTGACCTCAAGCCACCTCATAGGTCTCTGGGTACATGTCTGCCTTTGACTCAGCTACTTCCTCCTCAATCACTTGGCTATGATTTGGATAATGGGGTCTGTGTTAGGCAGCTATTGCTGTGTAACAACTGCTTCCCACAGTCTTAGTGGCATGCAATTGTAAGCGTTTCATTCACTCACGCATGAATGGGCTAATTGGAAGTCAATATGAATTAGGTTGGAATCCAACCTGTCCCTTTTCCTAGTACTTTATTCCTTATTTTTACCAGAGGGTTCACTCAGGCATATTCTTCTCATGAAAACCTTAGTGGCAAACAGCAACACACAATACTTCTTCAGACCTGGGCTCAGAATCAAGATCTTACCAATTCTAGCCACAGTCCATCCTGTCCACATGAGAGGTGCATTTTACCTCTAGCAGAAAGGACTACAGAACAGCATGGCAAAGGACACGGATACAAAGAGGATTGGGAAAATGGAGCAACAGTTCCATTTTTACCAGAGGATCATATCATCACACGGATGGCTCTAGGGATGGTAAACCATCTGTATGGACCCCCTCCGAGGCAGTTGGAGGGATGATAAGAAGTGAGTTTCTGAGAGTGGCAGAGTGACAAATTGAAGGATGTCATTCACAGCATTTAAAAGTATCCACTACACCAAAATAAATAAATAAATAATAAATCCACTAGGTGAAGCAGTAGAGTCACACAATGGAAGCATGCTGGATCCTTAAAAGTAAACACTGTTCAGATTTAAAGTGCCTCCCCCAAAACAGGGGAGAATGTAAATACTTTAAGCAAAATGGACAGAAAATATCAGAAGCAACATGGGAATATTTAAAAAGCATTAAAGAAACCAGCAGAAACAAAACCAACGATCAGTCACCACAGTAATTGTCTGAGTCAGAGGCAAACAGCTGGGGAAAGTTCAAAGTATTTTCTTTTTTCAGACTTCCTCTTATTCGAGGGATGAATTCTTCATAGTTTTTTCTCCATCCAGTTCTTCTATCTTATAAATAGCAGGATTCCTCCCAGATTCTGGCATTTGTTTTGCACATTTTTTCCATTTTCCATCTCTGAGTACCTGTTTACAGTGCCTAAGTGAGTGGGCCTTTGGGAGATGCTACACCAAAGGGCCGGGCAGGATACCAGTTTCGGTGTGACGTCCTCACCGTGTGCCCTGTGCAGTTCTGCAGTACTTCCTGCTGCTTTATCTCTCCCATGGCAAAGTACATTCTGGCTCGGGAGGAGCTTTCACGTTCCTTTTGTTCCCGAGACCAATTTGGGTCTCAGCTCTACAACTGTGAATCCCTATAATCCCCTACACAAAGCTTTAAGAAAGCAAGGGCTTAATGAATTAATTACTGAATCGAGAGTGACTCTTAGGGGGCACGGCGATGCACACCTATAAATCCCAACACTGGGGAGGCTGAAGCAGGAGAATTGTGAGTTTGGAGCCAGAGCAGGCTACGTAGTGAGTTCAAGGTCAGGCTGAATTATACTACAAGACCCTGTCTCAAAAAAAAAAAAAAAAAAAAGCCCAGAAAACCCAACTCTTTACCATGCAGTTAATTGAAACATGACTCAAACCAGTTCGCGTAATCAAAACGTTCTAAGGAATGATCAGGCTTCAGGACTGGCTGGATCTTCAGGTTCAAATTATGTTGAGAAGACTTAGTCTGTTCACCTCTTGTTCTTTCCTCTATTCATTTCATGCTCCAATAGGAATTCCCTCTCTCATAGTGACAATGGGCTACAAGCAACTTCAGTGTCCCAATAAAAACAGAATTTCTAGTCTGGCCATATAGCTCAGCAGTACAGCACCTGCCTTGCAAGCATGAGGTCATGAGTTTGATTCCCAGTACAAAAAAAAAAAAAAAAATCCAGCACTTCTACCTGAGAGAACAAAGAAACAAAAACAAAGAAAGAAAGAAAAATTATCATGGACCTGGCTTGGCTGGTAGAGCCATCATTGCACCAAACACTGAGGCCAGACGGTGGACTGCTCCCCAACAGAACGGGTGGATGAAACAAATATTCAGAAGAAAACACGAAAAGACAACAAAAGCTTATTATCATCTTTTCAGCTTCTTTTTAGAAAGAGTTCTGTCTGTGGGACAAAGAGAAATGATGAGACCCACTGTGCATCTGCTTTGTGCTTCCTATTTCACCAAATACTTGTCATAAACTGAGCAGAGTGACCCATTCCTATAATCCTAGCACTCAGGAGGCTGAGACAGGAGGATTGCCATGAGTTCAAGGCCAGCCTGGGCTCCATACTGAGTTCAAGGCCAGCTTGGACTACATAGTGAGACCCTGTCTCCAAAAACTAAATTAAAAAAAAAAAAAACTTGACACCTGGTCCTGCTGAATCCTTACGACCAGCCTATGGGGCATCGCACTACCCTGTTCGCAGAGGAGACAGCTGAGACTGAGAGAAGCGAAGGTCCTCGGCTAAGTCTTCAAACAGGTAAGGAACTCAGGAGGGGCTAAGGATCGGAGTGTGAAAAGAGGAAGGAGACACTGAACCCAGGCAGCTTCCTTTGCACAACAAGCTCTCCCACGTCCTCCATCGCCACATCTTCCCCTCCGCCTCCTGACCTGTGGTCCTTCTACCTCCACTTCCTCAGGGCCTCTCTGCTTTATCGCTCTGATCCTGCCAGCGTCTGCCACGCCTCTTCTGTGACCTTCGCTCTGCTCCGGCCTGTTCTCCGCTGGACCCAGGAACCTCCGACTCACTTCATTCACTGCCTGCCGGTTCTGACGTCTCGCCATGTGCACGGGGAAGTGTGCCCGCTGCGTGGGGCTCTCTCTCATCCCTCTCTCCCTGGTCTGCATTGTGGCCAATGCCCTCCTGCTGGTGCCTGATGGGAAGACTACCTGGACCCAAGACCATCTCAGCTTACAAGTGTGGCTCATGGCTGGCTTCATCGGTGGTGGGCTGATGGTGAGAAAGCTGGAGCATGGGCCGGGGTCCGGGTGCAGAACAGGACAGGGAGGGAGACAGGGAAAGGACCGGGGTCTGACAGGGGATGGGAGGGGCTTGCTGGGGTCTCGGAGCCTGCCCCATCTGCTCCTGCATGCTAAGCACGCTGTAGACAGCCCTAGTCCCCTTAGTACCCTGAGCTGAAGGTTTGAGGGGCTGTAAGAGGAAGGCAAGGAGCTTCAAGTCTATAAAGAGCCGCCCTTCTGGGGGGAGCATGTCCTGCATGCGCGTTTTAGCCTCCACTTAAGCAGATGCTAGCAGCGCTTTCCCACCTGGGTGGTATCAGAAGGAGCAGCTGGTTATGTGGGAGGTTACCAGGATAGGGTAATAGCAGGTATGGGGGCGGGCACTGAAAATGCCCAGAGTCGGGGTGACACCAGAGACCAGCCACTCTACCTATCAGCTCAGTGCTTCCTTTCCCCTCCTCCATGTCCTGTCACCCTCAGCCCACACTTATGGAGGTCTACTCTGCTGAGTGCTAAGGAAAAGAAAGTCAGAACCTGTGTCAGTACGGCAGAGAAGGAGCCCTCAAGTCTTCGGGCAGGAGAAATGGGGGAAGAGGAATCACACCTCGCAGACTTCCTAAGCCCTATATTCCAATTCCCTCCTCATTTAGAAGTTTTTGATGGTCAACTTTGTGCAACATCTTCATGGAGTAAAGATGAAAGATCTAGCTGGGCTAGTGGTTCTTGCCTATAATCCAAGCACTCTGGGAGACTGGGGCAGGAAGGTCACAAGTTCCAGCCCAGCTTGGGCAACTTTGTGACTTAATGAGGCTGTCTCAAAATTGAAAGAGGGGATAGGAATGTAGTTTAATGCTATGAGTTTAATTCCCAGTAGAAAAAAAAATCTGCCCAGCACAGTTCCTGAATTCCCATGACAACTGATTGATTAAATCTTCTGAAAGTTTAACCTTTGTCTCTTTTGCTAGTCACACCTCTATCAGCTAAATGAGGATAGCTCTCCTCTAACCAACAACTCTTCTTACCTTCTGACGTCTCTTCTCCACTCCTCACCTCCTGTATAGATCCATGACTGTTGAATCCTCCTCCACCTTTGACCCTGCCTCCCACTGTCTCAGAAATATCACTCTTCTCCCAGGTGTATACGCTCACCCAGTGTCGCATGGTGCCCCTTCTCCAGCCTAACCTGCCCCACCCCGCTCCTCCACCCAGTCTAATCAGTCTGCTTCAGGAGAGAGCTCTACACCTGCACACTCAACATCCTCGCTCTCCACTGTCACCCAGGGTCACTCTCAGGAGGCGCCACAGGGACACGGACAAAGTCCCTGCTCCCTGCTCTCTCTGAAGCTGCATTCCCATTGGCGAAGCAAAAGGCATTAAGGAAAAGACTGGAAGCCTCATGGCTGCAAGGACTGCCCGATCCATAGGCTGCTGTGTGCCAGGTGCCTACACCAGTGCTTCCACCTAACAGGCACCTGGTTAATAGTCACTGGATGAATTAAGCAGGTGCTCCACTGATCTGAGGGTCAGCTCGGCAGCCAGCGTAGCTGAGGTTTAATGAGACGAGGTCTGAGGTGGGCAGAAACCAGACAATGTCACCCTTGAAAGTTGCAATGAGTAATCTGAAGTAGAGAATCACTAAAAAACAATTCTACATTTTCTGACATTTTAGGATTTTTTTTTTTTTTTTAGTATTTCATCTATATATTATACGTGGCTGTAGTTCTAAAACTTTCTCATATATTTCATTGTGAGAACACATCTCAATTTAGCTGGGCATGGTGGCACATGCCCATAATCCCAGCACTTGGGAGACAGAAGAGGAGGATCACGGTGTTTAAGGCCAGCCTGGGCTACACAGTGAGTTTCAGGTCATCCTGAACTGCATAGTGAAACCCTGTCTCAAAAAGACAACACAAGCCGGGCGTGGTGGCGCACGCCTTTAATCCCAGCACTCGGGAGGCTGAGGTAGGCGGAGCGTTGTGAGTTCGAGGCCGGCTTGGGCTACAACGCGGCGCAAGGCCGGCCTGAGCTACATAGTGCGACCCTGCCTCAAAAAACCAGGGCCAGGAGTTTGGCTCAGTGGTTTAAGCGCCTGCCCTGGCAGGCGCGAGGCTGTGAGTTCAATTCCCGGTGCACAAGAAAACCTTCAATTTATTTAAACTAAGTCAATGAACATGTGGATAGTTCCCAGTTTGGGTTTACTGCTATTTTGAACATTCCTAGATATCTTTTTTTTTTTTTTAGTTTGTACCAGGAATCAAACTCACAACCTCATGCTTGCCAGGTAGGCCCTTGTGCTGCTGAGCTATATCTCCAGCCCCATGTTCCTAGGTATCTTTAGGTCAACATACATATGCATCTCTCTTCTTGTTGTTTTGTTTGTTGTTTTTTGTTTTTGTTTTTTTGGTGGTACCAGTGATTGAACTCACAACCTTGCACTTGCCAGGTAGGTGCTTACACCACTGAGCTAAATCCTTGGCCCTCTTGTTTGTTTCATTTGTTTGTGTCTGGTTTTTTTGAGACAGGGTTTCACTATGCAGTTCAGGATGGCTTTGAACTTACTTTGTAGCCCAGGCTGGTCACGAATTTACAGAGATCCTCCTGCCTCAGTCTCCCAAGTGCTAGGTTTACAGGCGTGCACCACCATGCCCGGTTTGCTTATTTGTTTTTTGAGATGGGGTCTTGGTATGTAGCCCAGGCTGGCCTCAAATTCATGGCGATTTTCCTGCCTCAGGTTCCTGAGTGTTGGGATTATAGGCCTGCACCACTATTCCCCACATAAAATATTATCTATTATAAATGTATTTTTGAGCCTCTGAAGATGGAACCCAAGCCCTTGCACAAGGTAACAAGCACTCTAACACTGAACAATAATCCCTGCTCAAAAATAAAAATATTTTTAAAAAGAAAATCGGTAAACCAGCCAGCTACTTGGAACACTGAAGCAGGAGAAGCCCACTTGGCCAACACAGACTTTGCCTTAAATTTTAAAGTTTAAAAAAAAAAAATTCCGAGTCAGTGGGCCTGGGAGTGTGGTGAAAAGCCAAGAGGAGCCGAGCATGGCGGTCGCGTTCACAGACACCAGTTCAGCCTCCCCAAACTGCAGGCCGGAGCCAGTGCCTCACCCCTCCTGCCCTTCCTCCCGAGGGAGGCGGCACCGCCTCCTTCCAGGCTGGGCTGCTTCCTCCACAACTACCGACAGCGATGACAGGGCAAGCCCTGTCCCCAGAGGCCGCTGCTGCTGACCTGCAACCCAAAGGAGGAAATAACTGGCTAGCTCATGTCCTTGAAGATCCAGGCAAGCAATGTACCCAAGAATGATCCCAAATCCGTCAATTTTCGAGTCTTCATTGGAGACCTAAACACAGCTGTGGTGAAGAAATCAGCTGCGGAGACCATCTTTTTCCAAATATGGGCTGCATGAAGCCTACGCCTTTGTTCAGTATTCCGAGGAGAGCTGTGACCCGCAGCTGTGAGAGAGAGGGCGGGTGCTGGACAGGCAGACCTCGGACATCAACCTGGCTACAGAGCCCGAGCCCAGCAGACCCAAGGAGCTAAGGAGAGCCGCATCTGCCATGGACGGGCTCTTCGACTACCGAAGTCACTTGTCACCCATGTCACTGCCCAGGACAGCTCTCATGAAACAACCATGGGTCACAGTCCCTTTGGTTTGCTGTGTCAAAACTACCATTCCTGTCAAGCTCTTTGCCTGCTCCACAGCCATACCGCTGGCTCAGCCAAGATCAAGTGAAAGAGCAATGAGCTGCAGATCGTCAAGACAGGACTGACACGGATCAGGGCATGGTGACATATGCCTGTAATCCCAGCACTTGGAAGGCAGAGGCAGGAGGACCTCCAAGAGTTGAAGGACTGCCTGAACCACATACAGAGACCCCCGTCTCAAAAAACAAAAACCAAAACACACACACAAACACACGCACTCAAACAAAAACAACAGAAGTGACACAGATCAAGTCCAAACTTGTTGTTCTGTTGGGCCACTTAGATCAGATTGCTGAGGGACAAAAAGGCCAACCCAGACAGCAAGGAGAAAGGTGACAACATCAGCGGTAGTGGTGGTATCAGTGGCAGGGGTGGTAGTGACAACAGCAGCAGCAGCAGATTCCCCCCCAACCCCCGCAGAACACACGTTCTGAGGCAGGCACAGCCCAGGAAGAAGCCCAGGCACCCGGTGACAGTGATGAGGAGGGGCTGCTGATGCATACCAGGAAGGAGCTGCAGCACAACCAGGACACAGACTCAGAGGACAGGGCCTTTCAATAAGCAGCCTGACAGGAGCAGTGGCTACCAGCAGGAGGACGTCACTGTCCAAGCCCTCAAGCCAGGCACCTACCCCCTGGATGCCAACTTACAGTGGGTGCCGGAGGACAGCCGGCAGCAGGCGCTCCCTCCGTGTATCCCAGGCCAGTGCCGCGTCTTCTGGTGGTTATCGGCTACCCCTTCCCCATGCACCCACCTGTCTGCACTGTCCGGGCCAAAGGGCAGAGCACAGGTTTTCCCACACTCTGCCTCTACTCCCCCCCAGGGCATTCCTAGGCTTGGGGTTTTTCTATAGATTTGGAGAGCAGGGATGTGCAAGATGAGGACCTTGAGAATAAAGAGACTGGGTCAAAAAAATCTGGGTGTGGTGGGGCGCAGCTGTGATTCCAGTACTTGGAATGCTGAGGCAGGAGAATTCCCTTGAGTTGGAGGTCAGTTTGTACTACGTAGTAAGCCCAAGTTCACCTGAATTTCATAGCCACACTGTCTAAAAAAAAAAAAAAAAAAAAAAAAAACCTAAAAGAAAAAAAAAGTTTTGGGATCCTGGTCCCTCCCAGTAAATGACCTCAGCACAGAAGCTAAGCAAGGGGTCTGCACTGGCCCTGGATCTTTCATGAGATGGAAGAAGAGAAGATGTGTCCAGTGGAAAGGCAGTTCAACTTAGGGGTGTTTCTCAGAGGTTGCTATTGGATGGCACAATAAAACTAAAGCCCTAAGCCTTTTCCCTGGAGGAGAATAAAATGAAAATGTTGTCTGGGATGTTATAGCAGATCAGACATGGTAGCACACACATGTAGTCCCAGTACGTGGAAGCCTGAGGCAGGAGGACTATCCCAAGTTCAAGGCCAGCCTGGGCTACATAGTGAGTTCAAGGCCAACATGAACTACATAGTGAGACCATCTTTAAAAAAATTTTTTTTTCAAGAAAGACTCATTTTTGCTTGATCAAGACAGTTGTGAAGTTCCAAGGATGAGAGTTGAGCAAAGAATCTGTCTTGATGCAAAAAAAAATATAAAGATAAGACTGGAAGTAGAGTGGGACCTTGAGTGCCTTTCTAGGGTTCAGTCTTGATGGGTTATTCTGTAAAGAGACCTAAAAGAATTGAGCAAAGAAAAGACCCGTTGAAGACTAAGTTTAATATAGTGGTGGCCTCTGAGATGGAGTGTGGAACAGCACGGAACTATGAGAACCTGGCGTGGAAGCTGAGAACATCTTCCTTAGGGAATTGAATGGGGGGAAGGAGCTGGACGTGGTGGCGCATGTCTGTAATCTCAGCACTTGGGAGGCAGAGGCAGGAGGAGTGCCACAAATTTGAGTCCAACCTGAGCTACATAGTGAGTTCCAGGCCTCCACAGGCTACATAGAAGACCCTGTCTCAAAAAAAAGAAAAAGAAAAAGAAAAAAAGACAGGAAATGGGCCTTAGTTACTCATGAATACTTGGTCATCCTGGATCCCTGCTGCACTGCCATTTTGTCTCTTGCTCTTTCTTTCCTTCTCCCTTGCCATGCGCAGTAACACCTCAGAGGAGATTGGACTCTTATTGCAGGGGTCCCTGATACAGGGATGTTTTGGCAAGATTCATTCATGCAACAACTAGAGCCCCATAGTATGTGCCAGGAACTCTGCTTGATGTGAGAGATTCCAGTGGTGGTCAAAACAGACCATGAAGCCGGGCGTGGTGGCGCACGCCTGTAATCCCAGCACTTGGGAGGCTGAGGTAAGTGGAGCGTTGTGAGTTCGAGGCCGACTTGGGCTACAATGCGAGTGAAAGGCCGGCCTAAGGTATATAGTGTGACCCTGCCTCAAAAAACTAGGGCTCGGAGTTTGGCTCAGTGGATTAAGTGTCTGTCTGGCAGGCACGAGGTTGTGAGTTTGATCTCTGGTGCTGCAAAAAAAAGAAAGAAAGAAGGAAAAAACAGACCATCAGCAGTGAAGGAGTTTGGCCAGGGGATTTCTGAGATTCTTGTGAGCTTTACTAATTTTTTTCTTTTTCCCCCCCAGCACCGGGGATCAAACTCACAGCCTCACACCTGCCAGGCAGGCACTTAAGCTGCTGAGCCAAACTCCCAGCCCTGGTTTTTTTGAGGCAGGGTCGCACTATGTAGCTCAGGCTGGCCTTGCGCTCACGTTGTAGCCCAAGCTGGCCTCGAACTTACAACACTCTGCCTACCTCAGCCTCCCGAGTGCTGGGATTAAAGGCGTGCGCCACCACACCCAGCTGGGCTTTGTCATTTTTTTATTTGAATAGTAATTATTCTCTAGCAAGCTCAAAGAAAGCCAGGTACACCACCAGCTCCAATTTAAAAGGTATCTGTAGTCAAATATGCTGATTCCATTTACTTTGGGAGTTCATGTAGTTTATTTAGAAGGAAGTTTATAAATGTGCACTGTGGTCATTCATACTCCAGGAACCTATTATTGATGATCAAGGCGCCCATAAAGCTAAGTTTACCTCTCTAACACAGACCCATTTTGCTTCTCCTTGGTTGTATTTGGGGAGTGGCACTGCCCAATTCTATTTTTCAAATGGTAATTATGACACTGAAGATGTTCAACAAACATTACCTATCCAGGGACCATCTCTGGAAAAGACATCTTGGATAAATCACTACATACCCAGTACAATAAACACTAACCAGAAAAAAAGGAGAATTTGGAGAGTATCATGAAGTCAGTATGAGGCAGGTTCAACCTGGGTTAAAACCAAGACATTTGGTGAATATATCAAGCAGTAGTTAGATTGGAATTTTCAGGCATCTGGAAGCAGCTGTGAACAGAGAGATTCCTGGGAGGAAGTGGAATTTGTGAGAAAGGCCACTAGGAGAAGAAAAAAAAAATCAAGGACTAGATCTTAGGAAATCCCACACTCTATTTCACAGCATCCACATCTGCAAACTACTCATCCACAATCTGTCATGAACTCAGCTTACCAGATCCTCTGACAGCACTACGCTTTCCCCTGCTAAAGACATTTATACAGCAGTGAATTTACTCAGCTAGTCTAGACACTCAACCTGCTATCTCTCCAAATCTGGAGAAAAGCCCTGTGTGGGAGGGAGGTCTTACAGACTCCTTTTACATAGGACCAAACTGAGACCTGGAGAAATCAATCAGTTCATAGAGTGGGAAGTAGTGCCCAGTTGGCTTTCAACACAAGCCTCTTGAGTCCCATTAGCTGAATCTACTACATGTGAAGATTTGTGGGAAATACATAATATTGGACCCTACCCTCCAGGAAGCTGCAATTTGAACAGAGATAAGGAAGGCACATAAATAACAGCAAATTAAGAGGTAAAGATGAGGTCTTCCTGTCGTCCAAAAGGTTGAGGGCATTCTAGGCAGCTTCCCAGAGGCGGTAAGCCATGAAGAATGCAAGGAAGGCCTTGAGGAGCTGGGGAGACTCACTGTCCACTGACTCTTGTCCCACAGGTCCTGTGTCCTGGAATTTCAGCCGTTCGAGCAGGGGGCAAAGGCTGTTGTGGCGCAGGATGCTGTGGAAACCGCTGCAGAGTAAGATAGATGAGTAAATAACAAAATGAAGAAGGGATTCAGAGCCAGATCTCTTCAGCTGTCCTCCCAGAGACACAGCACCCTCCACAGAATTTCTAACTCAATGAATCCCAGTGGTGTCCCAGGTTCCATCCACTTCACTCACTCCTGGCACCACAAATTTTAGGCCTTAATGAGCCTGATCATAATGAACTACAACTCCCATGAGCCTCTGCGGCCCTAGCTCTTAAGGTTAGTTTAACTTCAAACCCAGGGCTTAACAGGAATTGTTTTTTCTTTTCTTTTTTTTTTCTTTTTTTTTTTTTTTTTGCCAGGAATCGAACTCATGACCTTGTGCTTGCCGGGCAAATGCTGTGCCCCTGAGCTATATCCCTGCCCAGGAATTGCATTTTCGAGGGTTCTACCTCTGACCTGTATCCCCAGCCCCAGGAAATGTATTTTTAAACTGGCTGGAGGGGTGCTCTGCAATTTGGTGGGCTAAGGAGGGCGCAGTGGGCAGCCCTGTTCACCACATCTTGCACCCGCATTCCAGATGCTCCGTTCAGTCTTCTGCTCAGCCTTCGGATTACTTGGGGCCATCTACTGTCTCTCCGTGTCAGGAGTCGGGCTCAGAATCGGACCCAAATGTTTAATGAACGGCAAGTGGGACTACCACTTCGAAGAAACCTCGTAAGATTTAGCCTGTACTTTAGTCCCCCACTCTGTGTGTCTCCTCCTTCCTACCTCCTTCCCAGGCAGGCTGGGAAACCAGGGAGATTGGGGTTTAAGAGACCTGCCTCCCCATGTGCACTTTGCAACTCCTTTTTGGCTTGTGCAGGGGATGAGGTGGGGTGGAGTGACCTCTTTGTCTCACGTGACCCTGTCCGTCCACAGAGGCGGTTACTTGCTCAACAATACTCAATGGAATTTGTGCGAGGAGCCACCTAACGTGGTCCCCTGGAATGTGACGCTGTTCTCCTTGCTGTTGGCCGCTTCAGGCTTGGAGATCATACTTTGTGGAATACAGCTGATCAACGCGACCCTTGGTGTCTTCTGTGGAGACTGCAGGAAAAAGGTAGGACGATATGAGGTGGAGTTGTGCAGGGAACTCGCTTGCTTCTGGCTGCGTCCTCACTCACTTTCTCTTCCTGTAGGGCACAGCTGAGTGAAGATCCACTGGCCCTTGAGTTAAATCTGCTCGTTTCTGGACACCTGCCGGGCCCTCCCTCTTCTTGGCTCTCTGTAATAAACTGCCTTGAGCTCCCTTCCCAGTCTCAGATCATGCCCTGTGGGAGGACGACCAGACAGACCGACGCTTGGGATTCTACTGCACCCTGCCTGTTATTTTCGAAATATAGTTATGGAGCTATTAAGTTGCACAGAAAATACAGTAGAGAGAGAGACAAGTTCTGTGCTCTTCAAGAACTTTACAGAAGGGAAAGAGGGACAGACAGTTTTTACGAGAAACAGAGGACTATTTCAATAAATGGTGTTTTTGTAAGCATGTTAGTGATGGGACAGGTATTGACTAATGGAGAGACTACTTTTTATGATAGGGAAAGTCTGAGAAAGTGAAATTGGAGCCGATATCTGATGGATGAGTTAACCATCTGGACAACCTGGGAAATGCCAGGCAGAGAGACATCAAGGCAAGACAAAGATCTTCAATGGGAACCTTTATTTAGAAAGGGTACTATTTAGTAGGGGTGGTGGTGAATATCTATAATCCCAACACTTGGGAGGCTGAGGCAGGAAGTTCAAAAGTTTGAGGTCACCCTCTGCTCTATAGTGAGACTGTCTCAAAAATAAAAATAAAAGTACTACGAATTTGGGGGGATGGAAACTATGAAAAAATGTAGGGAGCAACTGAAGCTGAAAATTGATCACCCATGTTGCAGGGAGGTGAGCCCCGTGGGAGAACAAAGAGCAATGGAGGCAAGCCACGTGAACCAGCTGCTTCAGTCCAGAGAACACCAAGCTCCCAGACAAGGGGTGTCGCATGTCACCAACCTGCCAAATGTATAAACAAACGCTCGCTATGGTGGCTGAGCAGGTCCTTTCCTCCCATCTAGAGAGAGGGTTTCACCTGACCTCAGCTTTCTGTATTTTGTCTCATCTTTATTTCTCCATCCTCTCACCATCCGTCCCCTGGAAAACTGGGGAGCTGTGCTGGATGTGGCACCAAAAAAAAAAAAAAAAAATTTTTACCCTTCTAAACTCTGGGCAATGAAGCTTTAAAACCATTATAACTTTTGCCACCTAACTTGGCAGAAGTGTCTCAATCTCAGGTGACCGATGGTTCTGAAATATGACCTGGGTTCTTAATGGACCAGATGCCCTCAGAAAGCCAAATCTTCCTTCAGTTGGCCAAAACATCACTTGTTTAAGTACATTTTTCTGAACTACAGGGCCGATAACTTGCAACTACCTGCCATTGACCTGACACTAAACCAGAATCTAGATCTGGCTCGGTGCTGGGTAAGGAAGCAAAAGGCATAGGCGATTTCCCGTCCCTAAAACAAGCCAGACGAAAGTCAAGACTGAGAAGTTTTACTAGTGGGAGGTGGGGCTACAGGGGGAGATGCCACCGCAGCGGCTGCCGGGAAGAGGGCTGCGAGAACTTCAGGTGCGGCAGCAGAATAATCGCAGGTCATTAAGCGCAGTGTCATCTCTGAGTCCTCTCGGCTCCTGGACCTTGGTCTGCAAGCCGCACACACCTTTGGAGCATGAGTCGCTCCACTCTCCAAATTCACCCCAGCTCAGCCCAAGCCCCTCCAACTCCGTGCCGTCTGAGCAGCGCACGCGCAAGTTGTTCGCTGCGGTGTTGTCCCCAGGGGTCACAGCTGTTTCCACGCGAAGCGCAAAAGCTGTCAGGAAGCCTCTATTGGGACACCACATCGGCTCACTCCACGCACCCCACCTGCAAAGTAAGGGGAGACGCGCTGGGTCTGGGCGCTCCCAACAGCCCCCAAGCCGACCCAGACCCTGGGACTTTCCCAGCCAGGTACTGAACTGTCTCAGGGGGTTGGGTCAAGGCACCCGATCTTTCAAGAGGTGCAAGGGGGAATTAACCACCCACCCCCTCAGCTCTCCGGAGGAGCCCTCCGGCTGGGAACGGTTGAATAACAGACGGTAAGGGATACACCCTCACCCTGGGGGCTCCTTGGCCCCTACCCCCCACCTTCCAGATTTGGATTCTACGACATGCTGGGCGTCCCCACGAGCGCAGTGCAGCCGGATCCCGTTCAGAGCCGTGTCGTCGCCGGAAATACCTTGAACCGGCTCCACCTGCGTGGCAGAGAGGCGTGAGAGCCAGTCAAGAACTGCCTTTCTCAATCTGTGCCCTTGACATCTCTGCCCCCTCCAGAATTAGGCCTAAACCCTCACCTTGAGTGAAAAACCGCTGGCAAAGTATCCATCAGGACACATCTCAGGCCAGGCCCAGTCGCCCCAGGGACCCCCGTTGGTTACTTCAATGAATGTGCGGTCCCTCGGTCCATCTGCCTGTGAAGGTCTGCAGCACACCGCACACAGCAGCAGCAGCAGCTGGGCTCCAGTGCCCCGCTCCATCCTGCTATGCCTATGAACTGGGAAGCTGACGCAGATTTATACCAGTCCTATCTCCACCGGGGCTCCGATTAAGGAAGGACTGCCAAGATTAAATGACATTTGATACTAATCTGCTCTGTAAATAGGCAACTGGATTCCAGCTCCGGGAGGCAGAGGCTCCAGGTGCTAGGGAAGGTGGGCAGTGAAAGCAAGGGAGTTGAAATGACCACCTACTGACCATTTTCTTGGCAGACGTATCTTGTTGAACTCTCACAACAGTTTTAGGAGATGGGAACTAACTACCCTTTTTTTGTAGAGGAAGGAACTGGAGCTCAGAAATAACAAAGTCTGAGGTCCTACCAGTGACCACAGAAATATTCCAGCCCTGGGAATGGAGTCCAGGGCTGGAGATCAAAGGATCTCATGGGAGGGAATCCAGGAGTCACCCAGGGACCTCCAGAATTTGAGAGTACATAGAGTGAGCGTAGGGCAAAAATCCATTAATCGTAGGAAGGGTTTTTCTAGAGAACAAGACCCTGACCCTGTGACAATCAGGAACATCAGATATACCCAGAGAGATAAGAATAATTCTAAGAAGTTTATGGACAGGGAATTGAGAACTCATTAAAGGAATCTGTTTCTTCCATTGCTTCCAATACCCTTCCATCTTCCTAGGATGACTTTCTTTGTGTGACCACCAGGTGGACTCTTCATTTACACAACAAAAAACAAAACCTGGCAGGATTTGTTAGAACACCAAACCTGAATTTGCTGTATCTGGTATGCCTTCCTTTATTTACTCAACATATACTTACTGAGCAATAACCATTTTGGCCTAGCAGTATTCTAAGTACCACAAGCAAACAAGAAAAATACAGCAACTTCCTTCATCGGAGCTCACATTCCAGTGGGGATGACAGATAGAAAATTCTCTCCCAGTGGATCTTGAACTCTGTGAAGACATTTTTGAATTCTGGAGGCCTAGTACAGGGCCTGGCATTCAGAGGTAGTAAAAAGATTGATATGACTAATGATTGAGGAACCAATCCAGAGTTTAAAAAATTAAAACACAGAATGTAAAAGGATGAAGCCTAACACAAGCCTAACACAATCCAGAGTTTAAAAAATTAAAACACAGAATGTAAAAGGATGAAGCCTAACACACAAGGTATGACCTAAATATACAGTGATTTTTAAAAATGTATTCCAGTAAAAGATCTGTTACCATTAATTCTCCTCAAAATTTTCCTGCTACTTCAATACATTTATTCCATAATTCTTGACACTTTCTGCCTTAATTTTTATTTATTTATTTTCTTGAGACAGGGCTCACTATGTAGTTCAGGTTGACCTTCAAATTACTGTGTAACCCAGGATGACCTCAAACTTGTGGCAATCCTCCTGCCTCAGTCTTCTGAGTACTGGGACTACACCACTGGGTGCCATACCCGGTGCTTGCCATTTTCTGAAGCAGTTCTGGAAGACCAGTGAATGCTGCCAGCAAGGACCATCCAACAGAAAGGCACACTTATAAAAACATTACTGTGTGTCATCATGTACCTTATTCAACAAATCTGGCACTGGATGACTTCTGGCTCTTCCCTAAAGCCAAAATGACCATGAAAGATAAGCATTTTTAATGGATTCAGGACATTAAGGCTACCATGATAGTGTAAGTAAAGACATAGAAGAGGATTTCCAAGAACTACTTCAGAAATTGGCAAGAAAAAGTGAGGTAGCTACCAGCACTTAGGAGGCAGAGGCTGGAGGAGCCAAGCTCAAGGACCACCTGGGCAAGTTAGCAAGACCCTATCTCAACAAATCAATAAGACTATGATGCAGCTCAGTGTGAAAGCCTAGAGTTCAACCCCCAGCACAGAAAAAGGGAATCAGTAAAGGAGATATACATACACCTAGCAAGATTTGTCAAAAAAAAAAAAAAAAAAAGGGAAATACTGCTGGTGGGAGTGTAGACTGGTACAAACACTGCAGAAATCAATGAGAAGATTAAAAAAAAAAAAACAAAAAAACTAGGAACTAGCCAGGTGTGGTGGTACATGCCTTTAATCCCAGCACTTGGGGGGCTGAGGCAGGAGGATCGTTGTGAGTTTGAGACAGCCTGGGCTACAAAGTGAGTTCAAGGCCAGCCTGAACTGCACAGTGAGACCCTGTCTCAAAAAATAGGGCCGGGGATTTAGCTCAGTGGCATAAGCGCCTGCCTGGCAAGCTGGAGGTCATAAGTTTGATTCCCAGTACCAAAAACAAACAAACAAAATGAAGGCAAGTATTTTGGAGGGAATTAATGGTACTGTTTTTTACTGTAATTTTTTGTTTTTTGGTTTTTTAAGACAAGGTCTTGCTATGTAATTCAGGTTGGTTTTGAAGTCACTATGTAGCCCAGGCTGGCCTTGAATTTGTGGCAATCCTTCTGCCTCAGCCTCCCAAGTTCTGGGATTATAGGTGTGCACCACCATGCCCAGTTTTACAGTAATAAATTTTTAAAATTTAAATATTCCCCGTATTTTTCAATCACACCTTGTATACAAAGAAGAGGTCCTGAGTCCAGATAAAGACAAGGTCCCCTGGGGATAGTGTAGAGAATTTAGATATGAATGTTTGAAGTTCAGCATGGTGGCAGCACCTACCTGTAATCCCACACCAGAGTGTTTGTAGTTGGGACACTCTGGGTGGCTAAGGTGGGAAGTGTAAATTTGAGCCTAGCTTAGTCAATTTAATGACTCAGATCCAATCTAAACAAAACAAAAAAACCACAACTGGGGATGCACTTTAGTGCAAAGGCCCTGGATGTTCTTTAGAATCCCAGAAAGCACCCCTCACCAATTTAGTAAGATTTATGAGGCAATTGTGGTCAGCTTTTTCATTCACGGTGTTTACATATATTATCTTAATCCTCACATGAGGGTTACAAAGTACCTATTACTATCCTCTAGTTACCAGAACCCAAGCCCAAAGTTAACTTGGGGCCCACACCATGCCCAGTTGGGGAGCTGGTTCTGACCCTAGCCTCTCTCAAGCACCCAGGCTGCCATCCTCTTGGGAAAGGAAACGCAGGCATGGTGACTGCTGTCAAATTCCCCAAATCTTTATTTTGTCCCTCATCCTGGGGTAACTGCCCTCTAGGGCAAAGGACACAGGGAAGGGGGCTTTAAGAGGTTAATTATTAACCCTTCGTGCCTCGGGGGACCGCAGGTTTCTTCCCCACTGTGGAGGCAAAGGGACACCGACAGCTTCTAGGCTGGTGTTCCAGCAGCAGCCATGCAGGTCGCGCTGCCCTGCCCGGCACTGCGGCGCTGGTTCCGACACGCAGTTGCTCTCGCTATCTTGGTGCTGATGGTTTATCTGAGCGCTTGGATCTTCCGTGAGTGGCCCCTTCCCTCCGCTTCCCAAGTCCCCTCCTGGAGCCCTGACCACTCCGCTTCGCTGTCCCCAGGCGTCCTGTCAAGCTGTAAGCCCGGGGTACAGTCCTGCATCGCGGAAGGACCTCTGCCCTCGCAGGTACACTAGGGGCCGGGGCTGGGCCGGGGGGCTCCAGACATAACCTTGAACGGGGGAGGGGAGCCATCCGAGGATCTGGTGAAGACTGGGTCCTTTCTCTCGTCTTCCGTCTCCCATCAGAAGCTGTGAGTACTTTAGAAGAGACGCCCGCTAGACCCTAGCACAATTTCTTCAGAGTCCAGCGGGGATGCTGGTTAAGCAGGCCCGGCAGGCTAGGGGCTCTGCTCTTGCCCCCTTCACCTCGCGTCTACCCCCAGGTCCGGCATGAGTCGGGACTCCTGGTGGCCCCAGGATGGAAAGAGCCTCAGTGTCTGGGACCTCAGGGAATGCTGGGCCGCATGACAAGGTCCTTCCGAGCCAGTCTGAAGCCCGCAGGGGATGTGGAGTTGTCGCAGTACCTGGCAGGATGGAGGGAACTAATCAGGTGCGTGGTCTCCCTCCCCCAGCCAGCCCTCGACAGCCTCTTCGCGGTTCCCTCGCCCTCCCCAAAACCATCGCCACGCCTCACCAAATACACAGGTTCCTAACTCCCCTGGGCTCCATCGTTGCTTTCGCCGCGAGCGAGGCCTTCGTCAAGGTGACAGCCCTCGAGGCTCGCGTGCAGGGCCCAGACGCCGCCCACTACACGTCCCTGGCGACCATGGCGGCGTGGGAGCAGCGCGCGGGGCTTCTGGAGCCGCCCGGCACCGCCCCCCGGGACCCGGCCCAGGCCTCCGGCTCGCGGACGCTGCTCCTGCTGCACCGCGCGCTGCGCTGGTCCCAGCTCTGCCTCCACCGGGTGGCGACAGGGACGCTCGGAGGCCCCGACGCGGGCGTGCAGTGTGGCGACGCCTACCGCACCGCCCTAGCCCCGCACCACCCCTGGCTGGTCCGTCAGGCTGCCCGCCTCGCGTTCCTCGCCCTCCCGAGCCGTGACCGCTTGCTCGAGCTGGCGTGTCCCGCAGCCCGAGAGGCGGACGCGCGGGCTGCGCTGGCCGGGGCCGCCGGCATCTTGGAGCAGGTCTACAACTGCACCCAGAACCTGCTGGCCGGGCACGGCCTGCTGCAGCTGGCCTGAGCACCGCGGGGGGCGGGGAAAGCGTGCTGTGGGCAAAGGGCTCCGTGCAGCCCAGGAGAGCGCCCCGGGCACCGGCGGGGGTCACCCGAGGGCGGGGCGCCCGGAGAGCCCGCCCCTTCTGTGACGTCACCCCTCGAAGTCCCGCCCCCGGTGGGCGTGGTTTGGCCTCAGCCCTCCAGCCGCTGTCTCGGAAGACTGGAAGAGCTGAGAGAAATAAAGTATGTTTTGGCAGGCGTTTTCTCTGATGACTGCAGGCGCTTACGGGGGGCGGGGGGCGGGGAAGATGGGAAGATGTGTCATCTCTGTTCCCGGTAACTGGGACTCACTCTCCCCTTGGGGCCTATTTCAACAACTCCTGTGAATTTCATTGCCAAAGCCTGGTCTCTAGCCCAGACCTGTCCCGTGAGCGTCACTACCTTTCAGACAGCGCTTTCCTGGGTTCTTCCGCAGACCCCGCAAAGGCAACGTGTCCAACAGGGATCCCAACAACTTCCTCCCAGAAGTGCGTCTCCTCCGGTGTTCTCCGTTTCTATAAATAGCACCTCTGCCTTCCACTACTGAAGCCTTAAACCTGTGCCCCGCGCCTCACACCAAGCAGGTGCTCAGCCGCAAAACGTGAATCTACCAAGTGGCTCCTGGGTCACTCTCACAATAGTGAGCATGAACTAGCTTGACCGTTTTGCGCTCTCAAATTATACCCCACGCCACTTTTTTCCGGACTCCTGAATCCTAAATATACACCTACCTATTATGCAATTCCACTTCGATGTCAACAAGGCACAGGAAATCGACGTGTTCAAACTGAGCTTCTCCGTTCCTCCTTCTCCCCGAATACTCCCTTTATAGTCTTTGCTCTCTCCATAAATAATAACTATTCTTCCAGGTCCTTAGAACAAAAACCTTGTTACACTGTACAGATTCTTCTGTTTCCCTTCCATTGCATGAACATCCAATTTGTGCGAACCTGACCATTTTCCACTTTCTACCACTACTACCCTTGTTCAAAGCAACCTTATGTATCACGTGGATTATTGCAATATTTATTTATGTACTTGTTGGAAACTGGGTTTTGCTATGTAGCCTAAGCTGGCCTCAGTCTCCCAAGTGTTGGGATTACAGCATGCATAACCATTACTAGCTGCAATACACTGTTGTCTCCCCCATCCATCCTTTTCCTTCCCATAACATGTTGTCAGTAATGTGAAAAAAAAGATATCCTTTAAAATGTAGATCATAAACCAGGGGTCGTGGTGAACGCCCATAATTCCAGCACTTGAGAGACCGAGGCAGGGAGGATCACTGCAAATTTGAGGCCAGCCTGGGCTACACAGTGAGACACTACCTCAACAAAAACAAACAAACAAACAAACAAACAAACAAAAACACAAAAGATGCAGATCATGTATCACTTCCCTTCTCAAAATTTCCTGATGGCTTCCCATTGCACTAACACTAAAATTGTTGAAGGTTTAACAGGAAATTTTCAGGATCATCTTTCCAGTGAGAAAATACTTTGTAAAGTTTTTACCTGCAATAGCCAAAATGACCTCAATATCCACTGACCACATCAGGCATTATACTGTCTCAGGACTTTCGTACTTGCTATTCCCTCTGTCCAAAATACTTTCCTCCAAATAGATAAATGACTTCCTTCATTAAACTAAAAATATAAGAACAAATTAAACCTGAAGAAATCAGAAGGAAGGCTGGGTGTGGTGGCATGTGCCTGTAATCCCAGCACTCAGAAGGCTAAGGCAGGAGGATTGCTGTGAGTTTAAGGCCAGCATGAGATACAAAGTAAGTTCTAGGTTAGCCTAAACTGCATAGTGGAACTCTGTGTCAAAAAGACCAAAAAAAAAAAAAATGGAGCCAGGTATGGTGGCACACGCTTGTAATCTCAGCACTCGGGAGGCCGGTGCAGGAGGATTACCGTGAGTCCAAGGCCAGCCTGAACTACATAGCAGGACCCTGACTCAAAAAATAAATAATAAATAAATAGGGGCCAGGGATTTAGCTCAGTGAAGCAGTGCCTGCCTGGCAAGTGTGAGGTCCTGAGTTTGATTCCTAGTACCCAAAAAATAAATAAATTAACAATCAAACAAACAAATAAATTCAGAAGGAATGAAATAATAAAGACTAGAGCAGAGATAAACAACCAAAAAAATAGAAAAAGCAGACAAAAATGAAACTAAAAAAAATTTTTTTTTTAGGATTGAGACTTAAACCCAGAGCCTCCTGCACGCCTGCCAAGTGCTCTGCCACTAAGTTACACCCCCAGCAACCAAAATTGATTCTTTAAGAAGATCATCAAAATAGACAAACCCTGAGCTAGGGGTGTAGCTCACATGCTAAGCATGTACAGGGCCCTTGGTTCAATCCCCAGCACTACATACGCACACATGGAGAAACCTTCAGCTAGGTAGACAGAGAAAAAAGGAAAGAATATATAAATTATGAAAATCAAGAATAAAGCTAGCTGGGCATGATGGCATTTGCTTGTGATTCCAGCACTCTGGGAGCCTGAGGCAGGATTCCAAGTTGAGTCCAGCCTTAGTAACCTATTGATTTTGTTGATTTGTGATTTGTTTTATTATATTTTGCTTTGTTTTGTTTTGTTTTTTGAGTCAGGATCTGTCTCACTATGTAGCCCAGGCTGACCCTGAACTCACTATGCAGCCCAAACTAGCCCGGATCTCATGGTGATCCTCCTGCCTCAGCCTCCCAAATCCTGGGATTTCAGGTGTGTGCCACCACACCCATCGAGATAATCAATATGAAATGGAAAAATTCTTAGACATAACCTGGAGGTGTAACTCAGTGGTAGGATGTTTACCTGGCATGTGTGAGGACCTGGGTTTGATCCCCAATATTGCAAAACAAAACAAAAATAATAATAATTTCCCAAGTTAATCCACAGAGTAAATTCAATCCCTACCAAAATACCAACAGCTTTTTTTTTTGCAGAAATGAATAGGCTAATCCTAAAATTCATATAGAAATGAGATCCAGATATCCAAACAATCATTTTTCTTATTTTTTTTTCCTGCAGTCCTGGGGACTGAATTCAGGGTCTTGCACTGAACTACATCCCCAGTTCATTGCTCCCACCCCTTTTTTATAAGAGAAGGTCTTACTAAATTAACAAAGTTGGCCTTGAACTTGTGATCCTTCTGCCTCAGCCTCCTAAGTAGCTGGGATTATACGTACGTGTCAGTGGCAGGCACTGGCTGGGTAACCCATTGATTATCTTTTTTTTTTTTTTTTGGTACCAGGAACTGAACTCAGGACCTTGCACTTGCCAGGCAGGTGCTGTACCACTGAGCTATATCCCTGGCCCCACTGATTATTTTTTGAAGAGAATTATGCTTTCATTCCTTGTTTTGCAGATCAGGCAGGCTGAGTAGTTTGTTTTTTGGTGATCAACCAAAAAGACCAAATCCCATATCCTCATCTGACTCCTCTGACTCTTCCTTGGCTTCAATGTCGGCTGGGGCTGCAGCAGCAGGAGTAGCAGTGGTGGTAGCAGCAAGAGGGGCAGCAGCCATAAATGCAGATGGATCGGCCAAGAAGGCCTTGAGCTTTTCAGTAAATGAGAAGGCGTAATCAGTCTCCACAGACAAAGCCAGGACTTGCATGCACCCACTGAAGATAGAATGGGGCACTGATGCAACAGTGGGGTGACCAATCTACAGACAAACACTGGCAACATTGCAGACACTGTCCAGCAAGTGAGAATGCAGTTTCCTCTGTAACGTCAAGCACTTCAGAATCATAGATGCTGTCACTGTAGAACACCTATTGAAGGATCAGTCCAAAGAAGAATGGGGAGATGTTCAACATGTTCAAGAGGGTAGCCTTGCTGGCTCCCACTTTGTTGTCAGTCTTAATCAGCTGCACATCACTCAGGATTTCAGTAGTGCCCTGGATATTGTAGGGGTGATACCAGAGCCTGGAAGAAGGAAGTCTTCTCAGGCCTCAGACCAGCACTCTAGGCCGGTACAGGTGACTTCACATGGTACACTGGCAGTTTTTCGGCCAACAGCATAACCCTGATCTCAGTGAGGTCCTCTTTGGTGAACACAAAGTTCACATTCTCCCAGCTATGAGGCAATAGTTTCTCCAGAAACTTCTTCATGGCCTTGTGCATCACCGTGTTCTGGCCATCAGCATCACGGCCTTCCCTCAGAGGGACATGCGGCTCTGCTGAATCTGCTTGATGCCCACACTGTCTGCTTCTGCAATGAAGCATTCTGGATAATCATCAAAAAGTTGGATGATCTTAAGGAAGTAGTTAGATTTCCAGGTTGCCCTGTCTTCCCTGGGCATCACAGCAATGCATCAGGGATTGCCACACCCCCAGGGTTTAAAGATGCTGTCACGCTCGCTCTTCAGGGCACCTGGAAAAAGAGCCAATTGATTTGTTTGCTTTTTTTTTTTTTTTTTTTTTTTGAGACAGGATCTCACCATGTAGCCTAGGCTGGCCTCCTGCCTCAGCCTCCCAAGTGCTGGGATTACAGGCATGTGCCACTGTGCCCAGCTGGGAGCCAACTGATTTTTGACAAAAGTGTCAAGACCATTCAGTGGGGAAAGAAAAAACTTTTTAACCTAACACAGTGCCACATGCCCATAATCTCAACAAAAATGTGAAAATTAAAAATAATAAAGTAGCCGGGCATGGTGGCACATGCCTTTAATCCCAGCACTCGGGAGGCTGAGGTAGGAGGAGCATTGTGAGTTTGAGGCCCACTTGGGCTACAACGCGAGCACAAGGCCGGCCTGAGCTACACAGTGCAACCCTGGCTCAAAAACCAGGGCCGGGAGTTTGGCTCAGTGACTTAAGCACCTGTCTGGCAGGTGCGAGGTTGTGAGTTCAATCCCCAGTGCCACAAAAAATAATAATAATAATAATAATAAAGTAAAGCTTTTGCACTTTAAAAGATGCCAATAAAGTGAGAAGATAAGCTAACAGGAGAAAAAAATTTGTGAATTATGTACCTCATGTTTCTAGTAAGTAGGATATAAAGAGAACACTTGCAATGCAATAATAAAATCACAGATAGTTTAATTTAAACACCAGCAACTGGGCATGGTGGTGCATGTCTAATCTAAGCACACAGAAGGCTGAGGGAGGAGGATCTCAGTGAGTTCGAGACCAGCCTGGGCTACACAGTGAGTTCAAGGCCAGCTTGAACTATATAGCAAGACCCCGTCTCAAAAAAAAAAAAAAAAAAAAAAAAAAAAAAAAAAAAAAAAAAAAAAAAAAAAAAAAAAAAAAAAAAAAAAAGAAAGAAAAGAAAAAAACTATAACAAAAACAAACCATAAAAATAAACAAAGTACTTGAATAGAACTGCTTCAAAGAAGATACACCGAACATCACTAATTTTTAGAGAAATGCAAACCCAAACCACCAAATGGTACTTACACCTACTCACTGACTGGGCGTGGTGGTGCACACCTGCAATCTCAGCACTCGAGAGGCTGAGACAGGAATGTTAGTGTGAGTTCAAGGCCAGCCTGGGCTACACAGTGAGTTCAGGACCAGACTTAACTACGTAGCGAGACCCTTTCTCAAAAACAAAACAAAACCAAACCAAAAAACAAAAAAACAAAACAACAACAACAAAAAAAAAACCCAACCAAACCCACAATACCAAGCATTGGTGAGGATGCATAAAAGTTGAAAAACTCATACATGACTGATGCGAATATAAAATGGTGCAGCCAGTATAGAAAACAGTCGGTATTTCCTCAAAAATGTTAAACACGAGAACCAGTAGTTCCACTTCTGTGGCACGATCTTTCTAACTCAGACTCTGAAGTCTATCTTGTGGGCCCTTTAAACCACAGCTCCAATCAGATAGATAGGCTCAGGCCAGTAGGAGTTTTGTTTTTCGGTGGGTTTTTTTTGTGTGTGTGCGTGTCTGTGTGTTTGGTTTTGTTTGTCTGCTTCGTGATGCTTTGGTTTGTTCCCTGCCACACTGCTAACAAACGCTCCCTGTCGCAAAAGAGCCGTCCTTACTTTGCCCTTCTGCCGTCAACCGTGACATAGTTTTGCTCCCAGAAGCCCTCAGGGACCGACTGAAGAGAGTGACAGAGCGCTTTACGACAGTTGCTTTGTGGTCGCACCAGAAGAGAAAGATGGCGGCTACCGTGCTAACTCCTCGAGGAGCCGGACCTGCACCCTCCTGGGGGCCAGAGGCAATGGCACCAGACTGGGAAAGCCGAGAAGTCTCCACAGGGGTGAGGAAGTTATTAAGGTTCAGGAGATATGCACGAGGGCTGACTCGAGAGCAGAAGAAAGTCTGAGTCGATAGGGGAAGAGGGAGGCGGTGTGTTATGCTCGAGGCAAAGAGGTATTCTGAGGATGTTGGAGAGGGTGATACGTTCATGGTGGGAGGTATAGGGTGGTTAAAGAGCGAAATTCTGAACTCCTGCGGGCTGAGGGAAACCTCTGGGCTTTGACGGTTGGAATGAAGCCTCCCCCACCGCCTGATACTTGAACATGAGTCCGTGGCGCACGAATTTTGAATGCTGGGATCTGGGCGAGATGGCTGAAGTTTGTATATGCAAGACAATGCGGGCTCACCCTTGCCTCCGTTTCCCTAGACCACGATCATGGCTGTGCAGTTTGACGGGGGCGTGGTTCTGGGGGCGGACTCCAGAACAACTACTGGGTGAGCTGAGGAATGATCTGTGAAGTCTACCTTCCCCTCCTACCCTACCTGCCAGCCTCCTCCCCACGACACCCACCTCCACCCTACCCATGTTCGGGTGATGGAACCTCGGGCCTCACATGTGCTAGGCAAGCACTCTACCACTGAGTTACATCTTTGGCTGTGGCAGCCCATTTTTAGCCTTCACGGACTATTGTAGGAAGACGAGTCTCTCTTTTCCCTGAAAATAAAGATTTATCCCAGCTTCTACTATTCCCAATTCCTGTCACCCTTTTGTGAAATCCTTATAAAATAAAAACCTG
>RJWM01020017.1:0-27339 GCA_004363535.1 Dasyprocta punctata
TTGACAATGGTTGCAATATTGCACATTGTTATCTTTAAAATGGTTTCTTACATTAACAGATATAGACATGCTAGATTGATCTAATCATATGAGTATTAATTGTTCTTTCTCAATAATGAATACATTCAGCAGTGTTCTTTTTAGTTATCTTACATATACATATATACAGGTTTATATCTTTTCCTCTTCCCTTTTCTCTTTCCGCCTATTCCCTTCCTGATTATCTTTGCTCTTTGAGCTGTTTTTTACCCTTCCATAGTATTTATTATAGATTTTGTCTGCTTAACATTAAAAAAAAATTATCTCATGGTTCTTGTTTTCTGCTAAAATGCAAAGAATATTATCTTTCTTTTCTACTTAACAGATATAATTTATATTACAGTTATATATATTTATTGTGTACAACTTTTTTTTTTTTTGTACTGTGGCTCGAACTCATGACCTCGTATATGCCAGGCAGGCACTTATGCTGCTGAGCTAAATCCCCAGCCCAACATGATGTTTTGAAATATGTATACATTCTGGAATTGTTTTTTTTTTTTTTGTTTTTTTTTGCACTGGTGATTGATCTCACAGCCTAATACCTGCTAGACAGGTGCTTAAGCCACTGAGCCAAACTCCCAGCCCTAGTTTTTTGAGGCAGGGTCGCACTATGTAGCTCGGGCCAGCCTTGCGCTCGCGCTGTAGCCCAAGTCGGCCTCGAACTCACAACGCTCCACCTACCTCAGCCTCCGGAGTGCTGGGATTAAAGGCATGCACTACGACGCCCCGCTACATTCTGGAATTGTTAAGAAGAGCTAATTAACATATGAATTACCTTGCCTACTTCTCATTTTTTGGTGGTGAAAACATTTGACATAGAATTTATTAAGGGTATTCAAGAATACGTACATTGTTATTAATTATAGACACCATGCTGTATAATAGATTCTTTACAATTATTCCTCCTGGTCTAATAGAAATTTTGCATCCTGTGACAGACATCTCCTGATACCAATATCCTCAGCCTGCACTGACTCTTGGTAATCAGCATTCTACTTTATGCTTCAGTGAGTTACCATTTCAGATTTCACATATAAGTGACTTCATGTTGCATCTGTCTTGCAGTGCCTATGTTATTTTGCTTACCATAATGCCTCCAGATTCATCCACATTGTTAAAAATAAAAGAATTTCTTCTTTTCCAAAAATGAATAGTATTCCGTTGTGTATATATACCACATTTTCTTTACTCATTCATCTATCGGGAACACATTGATTCTGCATCTTGGCTGTTGTGAATAATGCTGTAATAAACAAGGGTGTGCAGATACCTCATCAGCATACTGATTTCGTTTATGTGGGTATGCTGGATCACAGAGTTAGTTCTACTTTCAGTTTCTTTCAGGAAACTTCATATTATTTCCCAAAATGCCTAATTTACATTACTACCAATAGTGTACCAGTGTTCCCTTTTCTCTACATCTTCTCTAACACTTGTTTTCTTTTGTCCTTTTTAAGGCAGACACTGTAACAGGTGTGAGGTGGTGTCCCATTGTGGTTTTATTTTGCATTACCCTAATAATTAGAGATTCAGGCATTATTTCATGTATCTGTTGGCCATTTTATGTCTTCTGAGAAATATCTGCTCAGGTCCCCTACTCATTTTTTCAGGTTGTTTTCTTGCTGTTGAGTTCCTTATACATTTTGGATATTAATCTCTTGCCAAATGTATGGTTTGCAAATATTTTCTTCTAATCCACAGTTGTCTCTTCACTCTGTTGCTTGTTTTCTTGGCTATGCAGGCACTTTTTAGTTTGATATAATTGTTGTGACAGTTGAGCTTACTTGTCATTTTGTTGGCTTAGGAGGTGTCTAGGGGATGGGTGTGTCTGGGTAGGTTGTGGAGGTGTGACTTTGGGGTTCATATCTGTTCCCTTATCCCTTCCTCTCTGGTACTGTTTTCTTGCTCTGCTTCTTAGCCATCATGACCTAAGCAGCTTTGTTCTGCCACAACCTGCCACCATGATGTTCCTGCCTTGGACTCAGCTGACTATGGACTAAATCTTCTTAAACATAAGCCAGATAAACCATTTCATCCTTTAAATTATGGGTGTTAGGTATTTGGTTCCAGCAATGGAAAAGCTAACTAACACAATCCTGTTTGTCTTTTTCTTTGTTTGCCTATTGTTTTTGGTTCCTATCTAAGAAGTTATTATTGAGACAATGTCATGGAATTTTTTCTCTTGTGTGGTTTCATAGTTTTGAGTCTTATGCTTAAGTAACTCATTTTGAGTTGATTTTTATATATGATGTGAGGTAAAATGCCAATTTCATTCTTCAGTATGTGCGTATCCAGTTTTTCCAGCACCATTGATTGTTGGATGTCTTTTTCCCATTTTGTATTACTGGTCACTTTTCCTTTTTTTTTTTTTTTTCCCCCTATTGGTCCCTTTGTCAAAAGTCAGTTGACCGAGCTGGGAATGTAGTTCAGTGGTAGAGCACTTGCCTACCAAGCTAGAGGTTCTGGAATTGAGCCCAAGCATAACAACAACAGCAACAACAAAATTGACCATAAATATTTCAGTTTATTTCTAGACTTCCTACACTGATCAAAGTTTCTGTTTTTATGTTAGTACCATGCTGTTTTGATTATATACCTTAACAATATATTTTGAAATCAGGAGTGTTATGCCTCCAGTTTTGCTGTTTTTGCTTAATATTGCTTTGGCTATTTGGAGGCTCTTGTGGTTCAGGATGAAGTTTGGAATTTTTTTTTCCGTTTATGTGAAAAATGACATTGAATATTCACAGGGATTGCACCAGATATGCAGATCACTTTGTGGCTACTTCAACATTAATTTTTCTAATCTACGAACATGGAACATCTTTTCATTTATTTCTGTCTTCAATTTGTCCTTTCAATGTACAATATAGGTCAGGTCTCTCACCTCCCTGGTTAAATTTGTTTTTATTTTTTTGATGTTGAGACAGGGTGTTGCTATGTAGTCCAGGCTGCACTTCAACTCACTGTGGAGCCAAGGTTGGTCTCAAACTCTCAGCGATTCTCCTGCCTCAGCCTCCTGAGCGCTGGGATAATAGGGAGGATGCCACTGCACCCAGATAAATTTCTTTTTATGTATTTACTTTTTATAACTATTACAACAATTTCCTTGATCACTTTTAAGACAGTTCATTCTTAGTAAGAAACGCTACTGATTTTTACATGTTGGTTGTGTAGCTTGCAACTTTATTAAGTTGTTAGTTATTGAAGATTTTTGGTGGACCCTTTAGGGTTTTCTATATATATGCTTGTGTTGTCTGCAAACCTAAGTTAATTTTCCTTCCCAATTAGATGCCTTTTCATTCTCTTGCCTAATTGCTCTAAGACTTCTAATACTTTGTTGAACAGAAATGCTAAGAGTGGGCATCACTGTATTGTTACGATTTTTTTTTCCCTCTGGAACTAGTGTTTGAATCAAGGGCTTTTACACTGAGCTATATCCCTAGTCCTTTTTTATTTTTTCTTTTGAGATAAGGTCTTGCTAAGTTCCTAAGTTGCCCAGGTTTGGCTTGAACTTGCAGTCCTCCTGCTCGGTGTTTCAGGGTTCTGGGATCATAGGTATGCACTAGGCTTGTTCCTAATCTAAAAGGAAAAATCTTTCAACTTTTTACCACTGAGTATGTTAGCTATGAGTTTCTCATCTATGGCCTTTATTTCGTTGAGGTATACTCCTTCTATATTGAATTTTTCAGTTTTTTTAAAATGTAAAACCATGTTGAATTTTGTCAAATGCACTTTCTGTGTTGATTATGATGAACATCTGGTTTTTGTCCTTCATTGTGTTAAAGTAGGATAACACTTTTATAGACTTGTATGTAATGAAACCCATAGACTTGTATGTAATGAAATCCCTTGCATCTCAGAGATAAATACCATTTGATCATAGTGAATGATCCTCTAATGTGTTATTGATTTTGATTTGCTAGTGTTTATTTTAGAATTTTTCATGCATTTTTTTTTTCCTAATGATGTCCTTATCTGGCTTTGGTGGCAGGATAACATTAGCCTCATGAAAGGAGTTTGGAGATATTCTGTTCTTCAAATTTTTTTGAAAGTATATGAGAAGAATTATTTTGTCTCCTTTAAATGTGTTATAATTCTGCAGTGATGGCCTCAGGTCCTGGGCATTTCTTGATAGGAGACTTCTGACTTTTTATTACTGATTCGGTTTTCATACTTATTACTGGTTTATTCGTATTTCCTGTTTCTTCTTGATTCAGTCCTGGTAGATTGTATTTGCTTAGGAATTTATTCGTTTCTTCCAAACTATACAATTTGTTGGCATATAATCATTCATTGCAATCTCTAATGATCCTTTTATTTCTGTGGTATCAGTTGAAGTATTTCCTTTCTTTTTTATTATTTTAAACAAAGGTTTGTTGCTTATATTTTCTTTTGCATTTCATAAAACAAATTCTTAGTTTTGTTGACCTTTTCTATTGTTTTCCTAATCTCTATTTTACTGATTTTCTTTTGTTGTGATTATTACCATTTCATTTTTAATATTAATTTTTTTGGGGTTTTTTGGGTACCGGGAATTGAACTCAGGACTTCGTGCTTGTCAGGCAGGCACTGTGCCACTGAGCTGTATCCTCAGCCCCTTAAATTAATTTTGGGTTAATTTTTTTTCTTTTACTTCCTTGAGTTGTAATGTTTTGAGATCGTCTTTTTTCAGAAATGTAGGCATTTACTACTTTGAACTTTTCTCTTAGAATGCCTTTTGCTGGATCCAGTAAGTTTTGGTAGATTGTGTGTCCTTTTCTGTTTGTTTCAAAATATTTAACTTCCCTTTTAATTTCTTCTGAAACACATTAGTTGTTCAGGGGCATAATGTTTAATTTCTGTGTTTTGAAATTTCCCTGAACTCTTTCGCATATTGACTGCTAGTTTTATTCCATTGAGAACAGAAAAGATACTTAACAGGTTTCCAATGATAAATTTTCAGAAACTCATTTTGTGGCCTAACACATGATTTAGAGTGGATAATAGTTCATGTAGACTTGAGAAGATGTGTCTTCTGCTGCTACTGGGTGGAACACGCTGTACATATCTGTTAGGTACAATTAGTCTGAAGTGTAGACTAACGCTGAAGTTTCTTTATTGATTTCTGTATGGATGATCTATGTATCCATTGCTGTGAGGTATTGATGTCCTCTGCTATCATTGTATTGCCATCTCTCTTTCCTTTTAGATCTATCAATATTTGCTTTGTATATTTAGGTAATCTGATGTCAAATGCCCATATATTTAAAATTGTTGTATCATCTTCCATAATTGACCCCTTTATCATTACGTACTGACTGTGTTATCTCACATAAGCCTAGCTATCCATGGTCTATGTTTTACAATATATTATTGTCATGTTAATTGTTTGCTAGTTTTGTGTATATTTTTTATTACTTAATTAATTTCTTGCTGTCTTCCTTTGTGGTTAGATGACTTTATTTAGTTGTGTGATTTTTTTCTTTTTAATAGTTTATGCATCTACTACAGTGTCTTTGGTTTGCAGTTATCATGAAGCTTATCTAAAACATCTTATGATTGTTAGAGACTACTTTGAGCTGAGAGCAATTTAACGTTGTTCATATAGGAAAATGCAACACTTTCACTATTTTATATCTTGATGTCACAATGTACCTCCTTTTATGTGTACCTCTTAAAATATTACTGTAGTTATTATATATGTATTATATATATATATATATATATATATATATATTTTTTTTTTTTTTTTTTTGTGGCACCGGGGATCAAACTCACTTCACGCCTGCCAGGCAGGTGCTTAAGCCACTGAGCCAAACTCCCTGCCCTAGTTTTTTGAGACAGGGTCACACTATGTAGCTCAGGCTAGTCTTGCGCTCGAGTTGTAGCCCAAGCCGGTCTCGAACTCACAATGCTCCTCCTACCTCAGCCTCCCGAGTGCTGGGATTAAAGGCGTGCGCCACCACACCCGGCTGTTATTATATTTAATACTTTTGTCTTTTAACCTTTCTAGTGAAGATATGTTATTTACATACTATTATCACAGATTATTCCTTTTTATTTATTTATTTATTTTTTTGTGGCACCCAGAATCGAACTCACCACCTCACGCCTGCCAGACAGGGGCATAAGCCATTGAGCCAAACTCCTGGCACAGATTATTCTTAATATGACTGTGTACTTACCTTTACCAGTGAATTTCATACTTTCATATATTTTTCTGTTACTAACTAGAGTTCTCAGCAATCAAGTTCAAGATATTTCTTTAGCACTTCTTGTGGGATAAGTCTGATGTTTATAAACTTCATCTTTTATTTGTCTAGAAAAGTCTTTATCTCTCCTTGTTTTTAAATGACAACTTTTCTGTCAAATACTCTTTCTTTGCAGTTTTTATCATTCAGCACTTTGAATATATCATCCTATTCTCTCCTGGTCCATAAGATTTCTGCTGAGAAATCCACTACTAATCCTACTGAACTCTCTTATATGTCACACAAATCTTTTCTCTTGCTGTTGTCAGGATCCTCCTTCTATCTTTAAATTTTTTAAAAACATCTTGATGTGTTTTTTCTGCTTTTGTTTTGGGCACATGTACTATCCCTGGGCAAAACCCAAAGTCTTGTCTTTAAGTTTCTATAGATTACAGTATGTGTTGGTTTAATCTTGTTTGTATTACATTTGATAGAATAATTTGACCTTCTTGTACTTTGGGAAATACATACTCTCAGCATGAAGTTTTCTGCTATTATTATTATTATTATTATTATTATTATTTTGGTACTGGGGATTGAACTCACAACCTCACGCCTGCCAGGCAGGCACTTACACCATTGAGCTAAATCCCTGGCCTGCTATTATTTCTTTACATAATTTTTCTGGTCTTTTTTTTTTCTTTCTTGAAATTCTATAAACCAAATATTTGTTCTTTTGATGATATCCCATCAATCCCATAAGCTTCTCTATTTCTTTCAATTCTTCTTTCTTCTTGAACCACAGTAGTTCTTGGTTTTCTGTGACTTTGTTTTCTTGGTTTCTGTTACGTGTGATCAACCATGAACCAAATTTATTAAATGGAAAATTCCAGAAGCAAACAATTCAACAGTTTTAATATATATTTTTCATTGGTAGCATGATGAAATCACACACCATCCCAATTATTCCTCTTGGGACAAGAAATCATCCCTTTTTCTGGAATAGCCACACTGTATATAGCCAATCATCAGTCACTTCATAGCTATCCCTGTCATAAGATGGACTCTTACAGCAGTGTAGTACTAACACAGCAAGTAGTCTAATACTGTATCACAAAGCTTAGATCAATCAATTTACTTTGTCTCATCATATAGCTACTTTATCATCTCAAAGCATGAGAAGAGTAAATACAGTGAAATATTTTAAGAGAAGCAAACCATCTTCACATCACCTTTATTCCACATTATTAATACAACCATTCTTTTTTTTTTTTTTTTTTTTTTTTTTTTTTTTTTTTTTCGGCACTGGGGATTGAACTCACAACCCCGCGCCTGCCAGACAGGTGCTTAAGCTGCTGAGCCAAACTCCCAGCCCTGGTTTTTTGAGGCAGGGTCGCATTGTGTAGCTCAGGCCGGCCTTGCGCTCACGTTGTAGCCCAAGCCGGCCTCGAACTCACAATGCTCCACCTACCTCAGCCTCCCGAGTGCTGGGATTAAAGGCGTGCGCCACCGTGCCTGGCTAATACAACCATTCTTATTATTAGTTGTTAATCCTATTGTACCTAATTTATGACTTAAACTTTATTGTAAGTATGTATTTTTTTTTTTTTTTAAACACAGCATCTCTAGGGTTGGTACTGTGGTTTCAGGCATCCACTGGGGGTCATGGAAGGTAACCCTGTGGATGCAGAGGAGGTACATGAATATAACTTACTTAAATAAACTGTCTTCCAGTTCACAGGTTCTTTCTTATGCTTGATCAGTTCTATTGCTTCTGCTCTCTATTGTATTTTTCATTACAGTCTTTGCAATTTTCACTGCTTGTAGGGTCTGTTGGAGCCTGTGGCTCTAGGGAGTAGCCTAGAATATAGCTTGAGATTATGGGTCTCAGTCTGGAATTTAGGATCACAGGTTGCCACCTGGTGTCCAGGAGCTGGGAGGTTCATCCCTGGAACCTAGGGATATGGCGACTAGTCTACAGTCTGAGTCCCTAGGGATGATCCTGGAGCCTGGCTCTGAGGGGACTGTTTCAGTGCAGAAGTCTACCAGTAAAAGCCTGACCCCTAGGACTGCTGGACGGTGCTCAGACATTGGGTCTACCAGAGCATGGGGCACAGTGGGCCACCTAGAGAGTGGTGCTTCGGGGGTTGGCCTGGCACTGAGTGGGCCTGGAGCCTACATCTGAGGGTGCAGGGTGATGCCTGAGGTCATGGGTGCTGACCTGGCCCTGAAAGCTGGGGTTATACAGGCTGAGCAGGTTATTGGCTGGTGTGAAACCTGGAACAGACATAGGTTCTGTTTTTGCAATCGTCAATTTAGAGGCTGGGTCTATGGTGCCAGTCTGATGACTAAGCCCCTGGGGGCTGGCCTGGTGATGAGGCAGGTCTGAAGCTTGGGGCCCCGGGGATCAACTCAGTGCTTCAAGCACCCACAGCCTGGGGCTGACATGGCTTGTCTAGAGTTTGGGTCTGAGAGTTGGCCTAGAGGTGCCATCTGGAGGCTGGTGCCTAGGGCCATGCAGGCCTGCACACCACTGGGATTTACTGGGGAAGTCTGAAGTTGAGGTCTGAGGCCAATCTGATATTCATTTACCTTTCCTTCTTCCAAGTGAAGGACTGCTTTCTTTGTGCCTTTTCAATGTTTCTTTTATATTTATGCTATATCTAGGTGCTGTAATCTCTCTCCTTAATTTCTAGGAAGGTATTTTTGTGCATAGGTAGTTACTCAAGGTGCCATAAATCTTCACTTTTTGTGTATAGGCTACCCATGGAGACTTCCTTTCAATGAGTACAGAATGTAAAGGGGGAGAAAAGAGTAACTCTATAGTGGAGAAAGTTGACAGTCATTATTTCAGCCAGATAATCAAGGTCAAGCAGGTAATACATCATGTTGCTAGTCATGACTGCTTGATATAATATGATGTAAATGGTGCTTTATTACTATACTTCTGAAAACCCACAATTCTAGACTCATTATGATAAAAATATCAGACACATCCCAACAGAGAGGCATCCTACAATATATACGACCAGTACTCTTCAAAACTATCATGATCATCAAAAACAAGGAAAATCTGAGAAACTTAGGGCCAAGAGCAACCTAAGGAGACATGACCATTAAATATGTTAGTATCCTTGATGGGATCCTGATACAGAAAAAGGGCATTCATTGTTTAAAACTAAAGAAAGATTGTAACTATAGACCTCAATTTATAATAATATATACCGGGTCACTAATTATAAGAAGTGATTATACCAACCAAAATATTAATAACAGGAGAAACTGGGTGAATGTATTTGAGAGGATATATTGGAATTTTCTGTATAATTTGTATATTCCTCATCCAAATGCTTGGGACCAGAAGTGGTTTTTTTTTTTTCCCCCTTCTCAGATTTATATACAGATAGTGAAATTTTTCGAAGATGGGACTGAAATCTAAACATGAAATTCCTTTGCTTTATGTACACCTTATACACAGAGTCTAAAGACAACTCTGTATAATGTCTTTAGTGTGTTTCAGTTTTGGCTGCAGCCTGTCACATGAGGTCAGGTGTGGAATTTTTCCATTTCTGGCATCATGTTGAAGGCATTTCAGATTTCAGATTAGGGATGCTCAACTGTATTATTGTCTTAATTTCACTATACATCTAAAACTCTACTAAAAAAAATCTACTTTTAGAAAACTACAAAAAAAGTGAATGCATTATCCCTGTCTTGGTAGAGCTCAAACAAAGGAAGAATTAAATCAGAAAAAAAAATAGTACAGTGTTATAGATGCTGTAATATAGAGAGGTTTGAACAAGAGCACAAGAACCCCATCAGGACTTTCAGGAAAAATTGTATTTTTTCCTACTAAATCATACTTTAAAATAGTTGAATCTCCAGTAGCAGCAGCCTGCAAATACCTTGCTCAAAGTCCACATTCAAAAGTGTACGAGAATGATGAAGAAGGCAGCTCTCTCTCTTATGAAATGATCTAGAGGTAGTAGGCATAAATAATTATGCGAAGGTTCAGTGCTTCCTGTACCATCTTTATAAAAAGGAAAACCAAACTTCGGTTCAAATTCTGGCATGCACGCCTTTGCTACATATACATGTTTCAAATGAGCAGTGAAGCCCCAGGAATTGGTTACTTCCGTGTGTCTCAATCACACTTGTCATGAAAGTTTTTCTCAAGAGATGACAGAGGAAGGATTGTTTCCGTTAGAGTTGATGGAGGCATCAGAATCATTAAAAGAAACATTAGCAAAGCAGGACACTTGACTATTTCTATTTTGAAAGATGAAGGGCAGTAAAGTTACTAAATATTTATACCTGGCTCGTATTCGAATGAAAAGTATCTCTAAAATACTTTAATCAATACCGTCAATTTCATCACTAAGAGCCAATTATTAAGATTCATCATGCTAATTAACAGGATGCCTGACGTGGATAGAAAGTTAAGCTAGCTGCAGCTCCAGCACCAGCCTTAGGAGTGTGGCCCTTTTTACTCAAAGCTAGTTGTAGTCCTGGAATGTGAATTCCTGATTAGGGCAAAGTAAGGGCCCCATCTAGCCATCAACCCTTTCAACCTGCGGTAAATGCTGAATGATTTCTGATTCAATTACAGACAGCATGATGCTCTTCTTTTCTCCAAGTTACCTGGTCTTATGTTACTGGTAGTCTGGTTAGAATGCGAACCCCGCCACTGTGAGACCTTGGACAAATCATGTTGCTTCTTTGGGTCCCAGTTCCCTCATTGAAAAAAAAAAAAAAAAAAAAAAAGGAGGGCACTGGGTTAGGTATCTCTTGTTTTTTCTGTCCGTATGATCTTCGAGCTGGCTGCGTTTTACCTGACACAGAGGAAATCCATAAATATACATGTAGAGACACTAGCTCTAAAGAATGCGAGGGTCAGATTTTACAGACACCATAAAACTAGCCTCTGATTATTTGCTAGCACTAGACAAGTATGTTTAGAATTACACTTTTCGGGTTACAAAATTCATTATGGTATGCTTTATAAAGGAGTCTCTAGGTATTAGTAATCTTAATATAGACTTAAGTTATAGAAGCAATAATAATAAAAAAAATACTGAAGAGAAGCCTTACTCAGTTATCTAACCAACCCACTGCCCACTTCCTTTCGGCCAGCCTTGGTTTCAGAGCGATGGTGTTCTCTGTTCAGCCTTAAAACGCGGCAAACCTAAGTGATAGTTCCAACAACCATCACCGTATTCCTCCGGGTTTCCCCTTCGGTCCTTAAAAAAACAAAAGAAAACAACACCTCAACTGGAACATTTTCTTTTACAATTGCCTTGAACGATCCCAAAAGCTTCAGGCAGAAGCGGGTCGTCCCAGGTACCGCCCCGAATGCGTCCTCCTCCTCCTCCTCTTCCCAGCGGCGCTGGGCAGCGCGGGCAGCGAGCGGGCGCACCTGAGCGCCGGGCTGAGCGGCCGGCGGCGGGCAGCGCGGAGGGCGAGGCGCGGCCGGGCTCCTCCCCGGCCCGGCTCGGTCCCGCCGCCGGCTGCCCCGGCCTGGCGGGAGGAGCGTACGCGGTCACCCGGCAGTCACCTGGCGTCTGCGCGGGCCAGCCCCTCTCCAGAGCGCCCAAGTCGTTTACGGCTCCCCGGTCCTTTCCTAAGAATCCCTGGCCCAGCCCTTGCTCCCGGCCTCGCCACCTCGCGCGCCGCCCCGCGCGCCGCCCAGGTACCCCGGCAGCCACCGCCCCGGCCGCGCCTCGGCCCTGCGGATCCCCAGCTCCGCGGCCCCGGCCTCCCTTCCGCGCGCGGCCCCGCCCAGCCTCCGCTGGCGCCGGGGCTCTCGGCCCGGCCTCTCCGGCTCCCTCCCACCTCCGTCCCCCACTCCCCTCCCCAAGAAGCGCTATTTTTAGCAAATCCTCCGCGCGCCGCCACCCGCTCAGCTCGCAGCCGCCCGCGGCCGCCCTCCGAGCTCCCCCCGCGCGCGGCGCCGCCGCTTCCCGCACCCCGCGCCCCGCGCCCCGCGCCGCGCGCCCCGAGCCGGCCCTCGCCCTCGCCTCGTCCCCTGGCGCCCGCCGCGGCCGGGATCCCCGGCGGAAGAGCGGCCGCGGTGCCCCAGTCAACTTTCAATCCCCACGCTTGCTTCCTGCCTCGCCATTCTCCTCTCTCCTCCGCTCGGAAGATGGCTGTTTGGAGAAGGAGGAGAAGTTAGGGGGTCGTCGGCGCGGGGCGCGGGGGGCGCGACAGCCTCGGCGGGAGCGCGCGGAGGTGAGTGGCGGCGCTGCGCGGGCCGGGCTCCTGCTCCGGGAAAAGCCCTGGGAATTGGGGACCCTGGGTGCTCCCGCGGCGCTGCCGTATTCCCTGCCCGGGTTTCCCGGGTTAGCAGCATCTCCGTCCGACTGACTCGGATACAGCTCGGCTCGCACCTCCGCACCCCGACATTGGTGGCTCTGAGGGATCTTTGTCGGGTGGGGTGCCGGGTGATCTGGGTGAAGACGCTGACATTTGGCTTAGGCCAGCCGAGGCGAGGGGTCCGTGGCGCGGCCCCCCTCGCCCCTAGACACGCACCCCGTTCGCGTTGCATCCGAGGTGTGAAGGAAAAGTTTGTATCACCAACGTGTTGCTCAACTGAAGGGAGCGATACTTAGTGGGGGTACCCTGGGCGTTTCGTGGAGACCGCTCTTCCACGTCTCTACAGCAGAATACGGGGTTTTAAGAAAAGTTCAGGAGGCTGCAGGATGGGAGGTGGGGCAGTCCCTTGACTACTGTAAGGAGAGCGATGCTTGTGTGACGGTTAACTGGTTAGCGCCGCCGAGGGTGTCACCGCGGGACCGGAGGGGGCGGAGGACGGGAGGCGTTCCCTGGTCCCCCGCCGGCGGCGTTGGTTTGGTTCTGAGGCAGTCGCCGGCTCGGTGTCACAGGCCTGTGCGTCTGGACCACGCTGCCCTCCGGAGCCCAGAGGCGCAGCGGTCAGGAGAGGTGGCCGAGGCGGGAGCGGAGGGTGCTGCCCCTGGGATGTGGACTTGGAAGATTCTCCAGTGAGTCTCCTGGGCTCTGGTTTCAGGAAGATCTGCCCCGTTTGTTTTCCCTGTCAGGAGGGTGCGTGTAATTTCCTAAAAGGAACTTCTAGGTTTACTGTGGCAGTTTAAAATCTGTGAGAAATGGGATATATGCGTATACATACAGTATATCCCATGACATGTGAAAATCTCTCTCTCTCTCTCATTCTGTGTGTAAAATAGGAAGGTGAGGTAAGAAGAGATTAAAAAGTTTCACTTCTTCCAGAAAATCGAGTGAAGAGTTAATATTTTTCCTCTCCAAATGGTAAAATAACGCTTATAGAGCTAGATAAATACTCTTGGTGTGTTGAGATGTATCATAACGAGTAAGATTGAGGAATTACAAGTATGTGGAGGACAGTCATGTTCTCAAATCTTGCAAGCGTTATTGAAATCTATGAAAGAAGAGCACATAGATATATAGAGAACCTGTATTAAAGAAAAATGCATTTTAAAATCTTTGGAAACAAAACTTAAAGTCTTTCGCCACTTGAAAAATCTGGATGTTATTTTCTGATGCCCCAGGAATCTTTTTAATCCTGTAATTAGTAATAGCACCGAAATATGTTGTAGTTAATAAATGAGGACAACTTAAAAATCATGTTTGGAAAGATACCTCTTGAACCAGTCTTTGGTGCTTTGGATGTTTATTATGGAAATTATTGTGACTGAAAATTTGTTGTTTAATATAGTTGCTTTTTACCACAGGTAATTGTTCTTCTTCATCCTTTTAAACCACTTTTTCAGTTTAGGCCAATTTAATACCAAAACAGCAAATCACTGATGTGTCTTCTGCACACCATTCATATTAAAAAGCTTAATAAGAATATTATAATTTCAAAGACCAAATAATTTGGTCAGTTGTAAAATTGCATGTAATTTATTCTCATCTATTATATTTCAATGGGGGCAAATCTCAAGATGGGCAGCATTTTGGGGGAATGTGTCATTTTTCAGTCTGGGAAAAAGTTAACGTTTTCATATATGTTTCAGCTACCAAACAGGTGCTTGTGCAGTGGGAATCCCAAGTCTGACCTTTGATAGGTTGCCAGCTAGAGGGAGACCTGCTTTCCCAGCTCCGGAATTGCTAATCTTCACCATAAAACAGACGTGGTTAGATTCATGGGAGATTGTGCAGAAGGAAGTTAAGAGTTTTGAATTTTAAGTACCATTTTATAGATAGGAGATAGATTTTTTTTTCCCTCAGTTTTGCTGTTCTTCTTTCTCTGTGATTCAGCCTGTCATGCTGGCCTCTATTGAAAAGGCAGACAACACTGGCTAGATGGCATAACAAGCTTCCGTCTTCTAGAAAAATAGTAACTTCTAAAATTAAAGGTAATATGCTACAATGTTATAGATTTCTGTGATGGTTGTGATCAAACTGACTATGCCCATTATTATAGCATAAATAGTTGCTTTATGAAGATACTGATACTATAGATTATATATATATATATATATATATATATGTGTGTGTGTGTGTGTGTGTGTGTATTTTGGGGCTATAGGTTAATTTCTATTTGGGGTTGTAAATCTTAAGGCCAACTACCATGCAAATTTTTAAAGTTTAAATAATTTATGTAATTCAGATTTTTATTAGTATCTGCATCTAATGGTGTTTTCAGTTTTATAGCTTTTATTTCTTTTTATTGCAATAAGTTTTGAATTTGTTGAAATACTGCAGTGTGTTATCATTTACACCTTCTCAGTAGGGAAGGTATAGGTTATTCTTAAATAGAGATTTGGAGAAATAGCTAACAAGGAGAGTCATTTGAGAAACATATGGACATCATAAAATCCTTCTGTATGTAGCATCTGTACCTTCTCATTAGTGAAATAATGTAGTTATGGACATTTTTTGTTTTTGCATCCAAATGTGGCTTTTTATTTTTACTTCAATTGATTTTTTTTGTTTTAAAATGTATATTAATGTTTAAGTTGGTGAGGACTTTTATTGCTTGAATCCCTTTTCTTTCAGTAAAGGCGTCATACTTAATTTTTATTGCACACATCCACAGACATGCACAACTGTTTTCCAGCTTGTTATTATAACTTACATTTCTTGATAATTCCTCCTGACATTTGAGAGGTGGAATGACGTATTATTCTCATTTTAGGACAGAGACAGCAGTACAGTATAGACCCAAGATTACACACTAGCAAGTCACTGGAAAACTGAGGATAGCATATATATTTCTTGTTTCTGAATCATGACAGCAAGCGGCTCCACTGACTTCTTCTGGGTATTTTGTAAATTTACCTATTTCTAGATTTTTTGAAGTGCTCATGTTTGTAAATGTGCAGAATGGATTTCAAACCAGTCAGTAGAGTCCTAAGGATATGGGTTCTTGCTGATGGGAGAGAACTGTACCTACTACTTAGTGCTAAAACAGACAAACACACCTTTCTGCGGGGTATCTACCCTTGCAGTCAGTTCATAGCCTACACATTGCCTTTCACCCACTGGGGTCACCTTATAAACCACATACTGCTCCTTTACTGATCAGAGCAGCCCTTGAAGTTGATCGGCCTGTTTGTCAAGCTTGAGGATGGTCAACCTCACCAGTGAGAGAGCTCAGAACCCAATTTTGGGGAAGATTTAACAGAGGACAGTAATGGATTGTCCACCCAGGACCAGGCAGTATTGGTCAAGGATCATGTTGTATGTATTAGGACATCCTTTTTTATTAGCTCTGATTCTATGGCTAACCATCAAAGTGAATGAAAGTTTAATGCAATAACCTAGTCATTTCTGTCCTTGTAAACTTCAGATCTCTATTAATAGACTTCGCAAAGTGAAAATGGACCTGTGAAATCTTCTCTTTCAACCTCGAGTTTTCAATCAAGGTGATAGAGTTCTAGTATTGTCTTGTTAAATTGATAAGAGGAATGTATTATCCAGAATGCAGAAGAAATCATTGCAATTTCACAGAAAATGCAAATATGTAATCTTATGTAAGCTCACACATATTTGTTGAAGATAACTTTTAGTTTTTTAAATAAGCAGTACCAGGTGCTCTTTGTTAAATTAATATATTTTTACTGTCACTTTCCCTAAGTGTATATCTATGGGAACTCATATAAATCATTTTCAATGTGAAATGCAGAAACAAAATTGACTGTTCAAGTGTGGTGCACAATTTGCTATAATGAGTTTGGTTTAGCACCTCAAAGAGAGGAAAACTCCCACTCTATTCTTTGCTGCAACAGAGAGTATAGTGTACTGCTGGCAAAATTGCAGTTGCTGGAAATGCCACTTTCCTGTGATAGCAAGAAGATGGGTGTAGACTGATCTAGTTCCAGTGAAATAGTGATTTGTGGAATTTGAAACGTAAAATTTAGATAGATTGTGTATTCCTTGAGGTGATTGGTAGCAAGTTATGAAATATAATGTTTAAGCATCAAATGAATTTATTAGAGGGTATCATTTTCATTTTCTATTTCTGTATAACACATTAAAGCTTTGCAGCTTAATACAACATGCATATTCCTTTATTTGCTCCCTCAGCAGTTTGTATGTGGATCAACTAGGTCCTGTGTTTGGGAATCTCATCAGATGTTGCTCGGGGCTACAGTCTTATTGACTGTAAGCAATAAGAGCTGCTTCTAAGATTCCTTATATTGATAGTGGAATTTATCCCCTAGTGGCATTCTTAGCTCTTAGAAGCTGCCTTTGCCAGATAATCTTCTCTTAGACAGTCATACAACATGGCAATGTGCTTTTCAGTCTTTTTTTTCTCCAATTGGATAAGACAGAGTCTAATATAACTAATAGATAATAAATATATGATGTGATATAATCAATGGAGTGATATCCATCACTTCTGCTATACTCCTTTGGTTAGAAGCAAGACATATCTTCTACCCAAACTTGAAAGGAGGGGATTATACAACAGCATGACCATTGGAGGTTACCTTGGAATGTGTCTACCACACTGGCTGCCTCCTACATCTGAGATAGTGAGCAGACATGATTTAGAAGCCATTCAGTTAGAAACAAGTCTCAAAATCACTCTGCAGACTGATTCTGTGAGACACTGTTGCTACTACTGCCTACACAAGCTTGTAAGGGGAAGTATTTTCTACAGTAAAAAAGGGAATTCTCCATGTGTGAATACTAGGAGCCGGGCATGGTGGTGCACACTTGTAATTCCAGTACACTAGGGCCTGAGGCAGGTGGAGTATAAATTTGAGCCCATCCTGGGCAACCTAGTGACTTAATGAGATACTTAAAAAAAAAAACAAAGCTGGGGGTATAGCTCAATTTTATTATTATTTTTTATTTTTATGTTTTTTATCTTTTATTTTTTTTGTGGCATCAGGGATCGGACTCACAATCTCACACCTGCCACACAGGAGTTTAAACCACTGAGCCAAACTCCCGACCCTAGTTTTTTGAGGCAGGGTCACACTATGTAGCTCAGACCGGTCTTGTGCTCGCGTTGTAGCCCAAGCCGGCCTCGAACTCACAACGCTTCTCCTACCTCAGCCTCCCGAGTGCTGGGATTAAAGGCATGTGCCACCACGCCTGGCCTGTAGCTCGATTTTAATGGCCAAAAAAATGACATGTCCATTGCTAAGGGAAAGAATAAGAAACAATGTGAACAAATAATTATTTCATGAAATGTTTGCCTTTTTGACCAGGATAGACATGACAGTCATCTGGAGATAGGATTGAATTGAAAAATGGCTGGAGTTGTACAAATCCTTGGAAAGAAAGTTCTTTTTGGACTTGGGAGAGTGCTGCTAGTAAACCTCATTGAGGAATGATGGTGTTGAGATAGAAACAGAAGCACTAGCACATGTTTGTCTAGGAATTGACTTAGTTCCTATATTCCACATGTGAAAGACTTAAGGTTGGGTCCCACCAGTCCTTGCAAAAAACCAGCACTGTTATTTTGAGTCCTACAGCATGGCCTCCTCTCATTTTATTGGGAGAGAACAGATCCAAGGACCACGGCAGATCCATGATGCTTTGTGTCCCAGGGACTATGGGATGCTCTGTAGAAGCACGAAGGCCCTTTGGACACAGGAGACTGTGTACTTTATAGAAACCATTTTATCTAATCTGTATCTCAACTCTGACAGTTTGGTTCAAATGTCCCTACTCTCCCCTCCACCACCACCCAGGTAAATGGAAACTTTGAAAGACTGCTGAATATCTTGCCAAGGGTCATTCAGCTAGGGGTGACATAGGGATTTGAGTCCAGGTCTGATTCTAAAGGCCACAGCCTTATATTGCACATCCCATACTCATGAATCGTAAATGACTTTCTAGGGGACAATGCTGTTAATTCACATGTTCAAGTGAATGTCTGTTACAGCCACTCTTGGGGTCCAACCTTTATCTTGCAAGAATTGCATACTGGAAGATGAGGGTTAAAGAGAGGAATGAGAGAGTGTGCTGTCTCATGCCTTCTTTTATTTTCCCAGCAGGAAGCTCAGATTATAGGTCTCTCTTAGATCTAAAAGTAAGAAACAGGAGTTGAAGCTGTGCATTTTTATTTCAACTTATCATTTTGGTAAAATCAAAAGCTCCATGTCTCCTTTCTCTCCTATATGTAGATTTCTACTATGAGGTTAAATCAGGAAACATTATGAATTCTCATTGCCTCTTTGGCCATGGGGTTCTTTCTATAGCTTTTTTAGATGCCACTGTTTTGATCTACTTGAAAAGTCTATTGAGACATTCTTCCTTTGTTCTTCTATTACTCAGTCCCCCTTTCTACTCTGTGGTACCTCTGAATTCTATTCATAGATATTCTACTTTTTTCTTCTATTTTATGTACTTAAAGTCTTTTCTTTAAATGGATCTGATTCCATTGATTAGAATCACTGGCCCAGTTCCCTTGCTGCTCTGCTGTAAAATATAAGCTCAGTGTTGAACTCAAGAAGTCTCATCTATTTTCTGTTAATTTTACCGAGTTGTATATTGCATCCTAACACAGTATGAGGAAGCCTTCAAGATTTTCCTTGGTGCTTTAGTCAAAGTATAAACATTTTAAACTGAATGCCCCAAGGAAGTAGTCTGCCTGGATTGTTTTAGGTCAAGTGGATATTTATGAACCACTCCAGGTGGTCATGTAGATGGGCAATTGTGATTATCCCATCTGGACTCTGAAATAGCACAGATTGCAAAAAAGAGAAATTGTGAATCACCCCCATACTGACTAGGGTCTACCATAACCTACTCCAGATACTGAAACTCAGAAAATTGTGAAATAAGCTATTTTCTTCATATAAATTTTAGATTTCCCAAGGTAGCTTAGGCCAGATTTCAAACTCCTAAATCTCAAACAAGTTCTTTCACAGTGTGACCTCACATTATCTTTATTACTTTTTCATTTTTAATTGTTGCTGCTCTCTAATATCTACATGAGTGTAAATCAGACTTTCAAACCTCTGAGGTTTTACTGGGAGTGTGTGCCAATTATGAAGCTATGCCTCCTCTGCTTTATTTTTCTCTAGGTTGACCTTGCATCTCTTTTGTGATATGTACTTTCTTTGATGACTTGCAGTGCATCATGGTCTTGCTCTTCTTTGAATGCCTATGATAGTTTAGGATATGCCCATGTTTCTCACAGGCTTCCTTTTGAATTCTAATATTAAGAAAATCCATCATTAAAATAAAGCTGCTGGATGAGTCAAATCTTTAAAGGAGCTTGCATTTTGTTACCAAGAGCAGCATCTTTATACTTTTGAAATATTGTAGCACTTTTAACTTAAGTATGATTTACATATGTGTTTGAGGTTTCTTTGCAATGACTGTAGCCTACTAGACAGTCATAGCTTAATGGAAAGGAGGGCAGAGGTTTGATGTGCTATAAGTACTTTATTGAAATTAAAGGTCACAGGAAGAATGAGCTGATTTTGGCTGAGGGTGGTCTGTACAATGTGAACTTGTTACTTTTAATAAACATTTTACTTACACATGTGAAATCATAGATGTAAATGCTCTTGCTTATAGTTATTATAAATTATCAAAACCAAAACCTATGAAAAAATATTAAATGCAAATTATAGAACTGGTGAAAATAAAAAGAAACAATACTAAATTATGTGATAAATGATATATGTTGAAATTACATTGCCTGCGTGGGTGTGAGAGTATTAAGATATAGCCTCTGATTCTGTTCTTATTTAATTTGCATTTATGTTTTATATCAATATAAATGCTAAAAATATACTTCTAAAGTAGATTTAAAACAAACAAGTGAAATTAACTTCAAGGCTTCATTTGCTGGTTTGGGGTAATCAGACTTCATATATAACCAAAATAATCCTCGAATGTGATTTTTAATGAGATGTCAACTGAGAACTCTATAACTATTCTGTTCTCTTAAAAATGTGATCAGCACTATGGAGTTATTGAATTCTAAATCAAATGTGTAAGCCATATTCAGAAATTGCTCGAATGAAGAACAGATTGTGTAGAAACTATACAGAGATGATTTTAACTACTATAGTGCAGGAAGCCTATATTATGGATGCATGTACTAGCCTGCATTCTATAATAACTAATTCATCCTCACCTTTTCTCTAATCAGATTTAATTTATTTAGTAAACTGCATATTTTTTGACCTTTACCTAGTGCATGTATGATTGACAACAGCAGCGGCAAACAAAGAAATGAAAATTCAGTAGTAGTATTTAGTTTTCATGTGTTTATTTAGAAATCAAATTAGAATAAAGTAGTACATGACTGTAATCCCAGCATTCTGGTTGGCCCAGGCAAAAGAATCATAAGTTCAAGTCCAGCCTGGGAATTTAGTAACTTACAGAGACCGTGTCTCAAACGAACTTACAAGAATAAGTTTATGTTTATCTTTTTAGATTATCATCTTAATAACAACCCACAGTGGACAAAGAATTTCCCATCAAACTTGTGGATCTCAGTTTGAAGAACACAGTTGCCAATGTGAATTTGCCAGTGTAGGAATTTTTTATCTTACTCTGTATTGTCTGTCATTAACTAGATTGGAAGCTCATTGAATTCAGAGAGAACATGCCCACTATTCTTGTTATGGTGTTTTTTTTTTTTTTTTCTCCCACAGCATGAAGTGCATTTCTTACAGTTAGTACCTAACAAGTGTTTGCTGATTGGTCACTTTATTTATATTATTTCCTATTGGCCTGTGAGGTCCCTGCAAACAGACTGTCTTATTTTAATGTTTGGTTTCTGCCTAACACAGTAACTCTCATGTGAGATAACTCATTGGACTTACGAGTGTGTGTGTGTGTGTGTGTGTGTGTGTGTGTGTGTGTTCTTCTAGATCTCATGTGTCACACACTGGACACTTCTAACAGTTGTGAAGATTAGTGCTGTGCAGTGGAACTTCCTGTGATGATGGACGTATTCCATATCTGTGCTTCCTATTGCCATAACCACTAGCCACATGCGGCCTCTGAGAACTTGAAATTTAGCTAGTGGGGCCAAGGACCTGAATTTACTTTCACTTAATTTTAATTATTAAATGTCTCCTGTGGCTAGTGGGGAGCACATATCCAGATGATAATGTCTCTTTCTTAGAGTCATTTGCCCACATATTCAATACCGTTGTATTTTTCTGGCGGTGATATGGTGTTGTTATTGGATTTTGTCATTGTTGGATGGATGAAGTGAGTTATATTATGTTAAAAACAGATATATTTCATCAAGTTGCTTTCATTCTTTTCTCAAATGGCCAGCAATATTGTACATCATCTCTTCATGCACTCACTATTTGATTTGTTTTTTATCATTTCCTTATTAGTCTAGAGTCCTGAGCCTTACCACTTCACCAAATAAATTTTACATATGCTTTGTCCTTTAAAAGAAATAGCCCAGGTTTCCTTGTTTATTTATTTATTTATTTTTTGGTATCTTGGATTGAACTCACAACCTTGCTCCTGCCAGGCAGGCACTTATGCCATTGAACTAAATCCCTGGCTCCAGGTTTCCTTGTATGTCACTAGTTTCTGCATTAATTCCTTTCTTTCCTAATAAGCCATTTAAACATGGATAACATATAGTATTTTCATTAATATCATTATCGTCATCATTGCTGGTATTATGCTGTGGTAGCACATGCTTGTTATTATGTCTGCTGCTATTCTGAACAGATTTAAAATTTGTTACATTCTTAAAAATGTCTGAATGTTCTTTCCCTCCTATTGATTTGTTTATCTTGCCCTTTTCCTCCTCTTTATGGTACAGGAGAAGAAAGAAGAGCACCAAAAACATTTAATTATAGAATAATTCAACACTTATACAAGATGTAATCCCACCATAACAAGTTTCACAGCTGCTGCCAAAATGCATGAAATCACTGCAACAGGACTGACCATTCAGAAGGCAGGAACTGCTTCTTTCAAGTGGCCAGGATTTTTTATGCAGCTTGTAGGTCTACTAGAGTGAAACTTAGATTAAAATCCATCATGCATATTTTTAGCCTGAGTGTTGGGTATATTTACATATATTGTATCTTTATTTCTTGCAAGAATACAAAGTTTAATAATATGTAAGGGTTATAAAGGCAACGATAGGCAAATAAATTGAAGTAATCTCTAACAAGCAGCAACACTTGAGAAATTTCCACTCATTTTATTTGTACCTAGAGGTTTACTAGTTGTCTTATATGGCAGAATTTGACAGCACAGACCTCTGCTTGGAAAGTTGCCATTTGCTCACTGTTTTAGTCTAGCTTAGCGGTACCAAACTCAATTGTGCATCAGTATTGCTATTCAGGGTAATGCACGAAGGCTGAAGAAGCTGGAACTACATTCTGTGGACCAGTTTGCCTACTTTTGAGGGCAGTTTTGTCTGTGCTAGGTTTTCACAGTTTTCCCTCAGTACCCAAAATGCGCACCTCTGGTATATTTCTGTTTTCATTTCAGCACATGGTTACTCATCGAGGGAACTTGTAAGTATGCTTTTGAACAGGTCTCACATAATTCAAGAAAAACTGTGGAGCAATTTTTTGTTTTGGGGCCGGGGATTTAGCCCAGTGGCCTAAGTGCCTGCCTGGCAGGTGCGAGGTTGTGAGTTCGATCCTCGGTACCAAAAACCAAAAACCAAAACCAAAACAAACAAACAAAAAACTCCCCAAAAAGCCCAATAATTTTGAGTTCCGTGGTTTGGTAATTGTGCTCTGATCTTACTGTTGGTTTCACTGGCCATTTAATGGTGAGGAGCTTGCTTTGCTTTGTCTGCTCTCCTTAGACTTACTGCTGAAGTAAGTCTTGTAAAGAAGTGAAATGGGTTTTATGTTCATTTTTGGCAAGTTGGGAAAGTAAAGAGAGGATTTTCTTTTGTGTCTTGTGCTATAAATATATTTTAAAATCTCCTACTTATCTGTTTGACCTGATTTGTTTTTACAGTTACCTACGTTAAAAATAAATATTTGAGTTTAGCATTATACCATGAAGCAATATTCATGTGCTTTTATTGATAAAGTTCAGCAACTTGTGAGCTAATTTATTTATTAACAAGACTACTGTTTGAAAGTTACTACTTTTTCTCTGTAAAACAAATGTAATAAATTCAATTTAAGTTACATCTCCAAAAGTATAACTAAAACCTACCAAGCCAAATGGAAAATATAAGTTAAATGGAATGGGATTTCAGAATGATGGCTGTGATTTTAATTTCATAAGAAGAGCAGGTCTGAAATTTATTCCATATTTTACTGTTTTTTAAAGTATGTTTTAAAAATTTGTACTACGTCGTTACTCTTGTTAAAGCAGTAAATAATCTTTTACAGATATTTCTGTAGTACAAAGTCATGTGGTTGCCATTTTCTTTGTTCTTTTTTGCTTTCTGTAGATCCAGATTTCTGTCCAGTACCTTCCTGCTTTCTGAAGGACCTCCTTTAACATTTCTTTTAGCACAAATCTGCTGGTGATGAACCCTGCTAGTTTTTGTATATTTGGAAACATCTTTCTTTTTTATATAGAAGTCTGTGTTCTCCTTTGCATTTTAATAAAAGTTTACTGTCTTATTTGTTCTTTACTTATCAATCATTTATAATATGATTGCTTTTCTTTATTACTGGTTTTAATCAATTTCATTTGATGAGTCTTGGGGTAGATTTCTTCATGTTTCTTTTACTTTGGGTTCATTGTGCTTCTAGGAGCTGTGGATTTACAGTTTCTGTTCAAGATTTTGGTCATTCATTGTTTGGAAGAATTTTGTTTTCCTTTAGGGACTCCAGATATATATATTAGCCTCACTGACTATTTCTTCTTCCTTTTTCTGTGTACGTTTTTGCTATGGTTGAGATCCAAGATGTACCCCATTGTGTTGAAGGCTTGGTTGACGATAAGCTTTTGGGGAGTGAGTGTATCTTCAGGTACTAACGTTAGTAGTGAAACATTCTTTCATGACACTATTTGGAGGTGATAGAAACAGGAAAGGGGAGCCTATTTGAAAGGACTGATTCATGAGAGTGACATTAAGGATTACATCTGATCCCTGGCCCCTTCCTCTCTGTTTTTGCTCTCTCTTTGCTTTCAGACTGCCATGAGGTGAGCAGTTTTTCTTGACCACACCCTTTTACTACAGTGTTTCTGTATTGCCAAAAAAAAAAAATAGAACCTGCTGAACATGAACTGAAACTGTGAGCCAAAATAAATCTTTCCTCTTTTAAATTATTCTCAGGTATTTTTTTTCACAGAGATGTAAAGCTAACAATTTTATTTTGGACCTTTCTTTTGGTATGTCTTTAAGTTCGTTATCAGTAGCCCCATGTACTGTACTGTGTTTTTCTTAACATTTTAATTTTCATCTCTTTTATTTGAGTGCTTTAAAAACCTTCCATGTCTCTATTTGCTTACTCCTTTTGTTTTGTTTTGTTTGTTTGTTGTTTGAGATAGGTTCTTTCTATGTAGCCAAGGATGGCCTATCTAGCCCAGACTGGCCCCAGACTTATGATCCTCCTTGCTTAGCCTCCAGAGTGTTGGGATTACGGATGTACACTGCCATGCCTTCTCCATCTCTGTATTTAACCTTTCGAGTACATGGGATAGATGTATAATAACTGCTTTAATGACTTTGTTTGTAAATTCTTACGTCTTTTTCAGTGCCTCATCAATAATGTTTGGTTCATTTTCTCTTAGTCATGGATAATATTTTCACACTTTGTTTCATGTCTAGTAATTTTTGGTGGATGTCAGACATTGTGAGTTTTTGCTTCTCAGGGTATTGAATTTTTTATATTCCTATAAATTTCTTCTTCTTTTTTTTCCTGGGATGCAGTTAATATCTTGGAAACAATTTAATCCTTTCAGGTCTCATTTTTAAATTTGGTTTCTGCGCACTGTACTCAGTACATACTCTGTGAATATAAAGTTTTCCATTGTGACTGGTAGAAACAGATACAATTTGCAGCCTTTTGTGAGTTGTCTCCCATTCCTTATTTTTTCTGTGTAAAATCTCATTACTCAAGATAAGTGTTGAGATGTTATAAATGTTTAATATTCCATTTAATGTAACTTATTGTGCTGGTCCATTTTCTACTTTTTAAGTTTCTACATTTTTGTTAATGAATTTTTGTACTATATAAATATTTTTAAAAATTAAGGTTTATAGTCAACTATCATGTTTGGTGATTTTATCACTGCTTAGCCATTCAAGGCTATTCTTAAGGCAAGCCACTCATAGATTAAGATGTTGAGTTTGTTGAGTATAATAATTTGCCTAGTTTTAAGTGGCTAAAGTAGACTGTGACAAGTACCATGCTTTTTAAAAAGCCAAGTAGTTTTGAAATAATATCCTCTTGAGTTTAATAAATGTGAATGAATGTAAAACAGCCTATAAATTACTATATTTTAAATTGGATAATTTTTGTGATTTTTTTTCTCCTTTTTATTTATTAAGGAGGTTCTCACCTCCTTATTCCATATTCTAGACCTTCAGAATATGCATATAGCAAGCAGTAGTGAACTTTGTGCTAGTGAATTATTTTATTTTTAACTTCTCTCATATTTGAATGATAAAATATAGTACTGTGAACTAATAGGAGAATAAATTGTCAAAATTCAGGAGCACATCTTGCTATAGTTAATATATCTTTTTGCTTCAAGAGTTTTCTGGCAGTAAGGGCACAATTGACTGAGAATTTAAAAGAATTCTTGAGGTGGTATAGTTCCATATGCTGTGGGAATATGTCAGTGATTTTTTAATTTTGTAATTTGAGTTTTTAATGTAGTCTTTTGAAAGCTAGCTGTTAAGCATGGCACTAAGACTAGAGTTGCTTTAGAATTCTTAGGAAAATAATTTAGCAAGAAGAAATTAAAATTATCTTTATTTTCTTCAGTGCTGAAATAACTATCAGCACCACGAAGCCAAAATTGTGGTGATATTACATTGCTGTTTCCAATATTTAAGCATAAAGGTTAGGCCAGATTTATATTCTCTTGTAAAACTGAACCAAAATCATAAATTTATATAGAATTTAAGGAACAGAATGTTATAAAAATTGAATACCACCCAGGGGAGGAGACTGCTAGTTGTCTCCCAGTATCTCTTCCTCATTGTCTTCAGAGACAGAGACCCTGAATTTTAGCTGGGGACAGATTCCTTCAGATTAAAGATGGCATTTCTTTAACTCTGTTGCAACAAGGAATCATATTGTGGCAGAGTTCTGCCCATAGGCTGCAAGCAGAAGTGATTTGTGCAGTTTCTAGATGGTCATTGAAGGGCAGAGGTACGCTGTCTGCTCTCCCCCTCTAAGGAGGCCAGCACTCTAAGGATGGCAGAGTTAGAAGGAATTTTAAAAGAACTGGTACAAAAGTGATCGTTTCTTGAACCAAAGTTGCCATAATGGTTTGGAATCTTATCTAAATCACTGTTATTTTAGGTCCCTGTCACAGACAGCCAAAGCTATATACATTGTTCTCACCAAGTTTTGTTTATGAAACCTGTTAATAATTGTTTTCTGTAACTATGAGTTTGAAAGGACCATGTGGCTGTGAATCATAGAGATCTAAACTTTTTCAAATATCATTTATAAAAGAAATAGACTAGCCCAATATCTATTAGCAGAAAAGCACAATAGAATTATACTTAACTGCTTTTCCCTATGAAATTTAAATACAGATTTGAGGCACATAGTCCTTATGCTGA
>RJWM01020017.1:27439-38016 GCA_004363535.1 Dasyprocta punctata
CCTTGCGCTTGCCAGGGCAGGCGCTTAAGCCGCTAAGCCAAACTCCCCAGCCCTGGTTTTTTGAGGCAGGGTCGCACTATGTAGCTCAGGCCGGCCTTGCGCTCGCGTTGTAGCCCAAGCCGGCCTCGAACTCACAACGCTCCACCTACCTCAGCCTCCCGAGTGCTGGGATTAAAGGCGTGCGCCACCACGCCCGGCATATCTTATGCTGACTTTTGAAGAAAGCAGGTTTGGAAAGAGAGGGAATGCTAATTATTCAACTTTTTACTGTTCTCACGGTCACTATTCCACTCCCCTCCGCATTTTCCAGTGTTCCATATTCCTTAATTGTCAAATTCCAAAGTCCGCTTTCTAGTCCCCAGAGTTAAATGACTCCCATTTAATTGTCTATGCATTCCGCTTTGGAAAGTATCATCTCCGAGCCTCTGGGGTACGGCAAGGGCTTTCAGTGTTTTCCTGTGCAGCTCTTCCATCTATTGTCATGAGACCTCTTTAATCTACCCCTTTTTGATTTGTGACTCACTTACATAGCAGATCACAAACTGACAGGTTGGAGGCTTGTTTTGTTGATTTCACACATGGGTATTCAAAGTAAAATCCAGATTTTATGTTAAATCACAATCTCCTTTTCTTGGACAATGAGAAAACATGACACACTATACCTATATTCCTTTTGTGTTAGATTTATGGAACTGCTTTAACCATTCCTTTTTATGAGACCTATTCTTGCTCCTTTGTTACAGTGTCCACCACTCCCTATTTCTTACATCTTATGTTTTATTTATTTTCATCATTTGCCTGATATTTTAGGTAATTTAAATGTGTCATATTCATCTTCTTAGGCAATTGAAGGTTTTAGTTACTCTCACTAAAAGCTGTTTTCTTTTCCTGCCTCTTTCTTTTCAATTCTGACTCCTGCTTCTTCACTCCTCTTTCTACTACTGTCTTCATTAAACAATCATGTTGTTTTACCTGACTTCCTTGCCGGAGGGTTCTAATTGACTTCTATGCTTCTCATCTTATCCAGATCCTGTCATCATCCTGCATAGTGCTAATTGAGTAACCTTTCTTTCTTTCTTTCTTTTATATTTCTTCCTTTCTTTCCTTTTTTTTTTTTTTTTTTTGTGCTAGGGATTGAACTCACGACCTTGCACTTGCCAAGCAAGTGCTTGCACCGCTGAGCTAATTCCCAGCCCTACCTTTCTAAAACTAAAATTTTAGTATATTTCTACCCAGTCTCAGGATTCATTGCTTTCTAGATGATATCAATCTCTTCAGCACTGATTTGAGTGTAGAATGGTATGACAACTTTGGAAAATGATTTGAATGGTTCCTCAAAAAGTTAAGCATTGTGTTCCATATTACTCTGCAATTCTGCTGTTACCTGTGTAAGTAAGGGAACTGAAATAGCTATATGCTTCTTATATATTTAGGAGTAGATTTTCCAGGCAAAACATGTATATATAAATGTCCATAGTCATTTACAATAGCCAAAATGTGGAAACAGTCCAAATATCAACCACCTGATGGACAGACTTTAAAAAATGTGGTATTTCTACATAGTGGAATATTATTAGGTCACAAAAAGGAAGGAACTGATCCACTTTATACACAATGAGCCTTGAAAACATTATGCTAAATAAAAGAAGCTAGGCTTTTAAGGCCACATTTTGTATGATTTTATGTATATGGAGAGACAAAAACTAGAATGGTTTCTAGGGACTGAGGGAAAAGGAAACAGGATGTGACAACCAGTAGATACAAATGGTGATAAAATGTTCTGAGATTGTATAGATTTTATGGTTGTATATCTCTTTTAATATACTAATAATCACTGAATTGTGCAGGTTAAAAGGTCAACATTTAAGTAAATGAAGTATACTTAAAAAATCAAGGAAGACAACGAAAGACAAAATCTCCTTAACATTCAAGATCCTACATGATCTCATCTTTGCTAGTCTCCCCAATCTCATTTCCTATTGCTCTATCCCCCAACCCCATCCCTGTTCCTCTCTTCCTCCTCCTAGAGTCATCTACTAACTGTTGTAAGTATTTCATGATATTGCTCAGTCTTAGCCATTTACACTTTTCTACCAGAGAACATCTAGCCTCTCTCCTTCCCTTCCTTTCCCTCTCTTCGCTTTCCCTCTCCCCTTTCCTCCTCTCTTTTTTTTTCCTCTCCCTTCTTCTCTCCCTCATCTCTTGAATTCCTGATTTTCTTTTGAGCTTTAGTTCCTAATTCACCTCTTCTCAAATTCCTTCTTATATTCCAGCACTGGATTATTTAAGCAGGAAGTAGATAGATTCCTTAGAGCAAAGCAGGAGCACCATATATGATGAAAAGACTAATGTTGATGAGTTTATCCAAAATGTAAAATCAGAAGATCTAGAAAGAAGCTCTTCTAATTTCAGTGTATACATGAGTATTGTGTTTTGTGGTTTTTGAATTTGAAATAAAATATAGTTGGCTGGCTGTGAACAACCACGTTACTGAATAGCACACACATCATTAGTCTTAGTGATGCTTTGCTGCCTTCCCCTTCCACCTACTCTGGGCATCTCTCATCACCCTAAATGGTGACTTCTTTTCCTGTCTCTCTAGACTGAGAACTCCCTGCAGATAACTTTTGTACCTATCGTTAAAAAAACTTTTTTTAAAACTATATCCCTGTTAAAGCCGGGCGTGGTGGCGCACGCCTTTAATCACAGCCCTCGGGAGGCTGAGTTAGGAGGAACGTTGTGAGTTCCAGGCCAGCTTGGGCTACAACGGAAGCACAAGGCCGGCCAGAGCTACATAGTGCAACCCTGCCTCAAAACACTTAGGGCCAGGAGTTTGGCTCAGTGGCTTAAGCACTTGTCTGGCAGGTGCGAGGTTGTGAGTTTGATCCCTGGTGCCACAAAAAACAAACAAACAAAAAACTATATCCTGGTAATTTTCCATAGAAAGTGCTTGGCAAATTTTGCATAAATAATGGACATCCTTAGGATACCAAATGTAGGTAAGTGGGAAAACTTCTTGAAGTTGACCTCCTGAAGATCAGAGATCTAAGGACTTTGCCAGAAATGCTTTGAAGTTACATGGATTTACTGAACCCCCTCCATACATACCATTTTAAAAGCTATTTTTAAAAGAGTAGGACAAACATATGAGATGTTGCACTTCTCTGAATCTGTGCACCTGAGAAAGGTGTTAGATTTAAGGCCTAAGGTGAGTATTAATATGGCACTTTCCCCAACAGATTTTTAAAGCATTTTCTACTTTTCAAAACAGTCTTTCTTTTTAATGTCAGAGAGCTCATAAATTAAAATTCTTACATTAACATTAGCTCCCATTTGGGTTTGTTCATTGTGCAGTGGCAAATCATGGGTGATTAATGCTTTCTTTGTGAAAAATATGATTATACTTAATTATTTACAAATGATTTCTCCCTTTTTTACTTTTGGATTTTTGAAATTAGAATTTCTCTACTATCCTAAAGGGCCAAATTTGGAATTCTAGGAACATTCCTTGTGACAAAGATTCAAATGCAGGTAGTTTGTTTAGAAGATGAAGTAAACATGCGTACGAGTAGGGAAGGAAGTCAGTCAGTAAGGGTTTGCATTAAGGCAGCTACCATTTTGAGCAGTGGAAGTTGAATTCCCCTGGGGAAGCTATAGAAAATGCCTTGAAAATATCTACCTGAGAAGCAAGGTGGATAGGGAACTTTACCACAGAACCAGCTACTCTTCTGTAGAGAGCTGCTTCCGGGGCATGTTAATCCTCAGAGCTTCTAATTGGCAGTCCCAGAGAAAGCCCCCAGGCAAAGTCAGGTGTGGACCATTGGAAGTCTTTGGGCCTACTTTTCGGTTAGTAAAGGCCTGGGGATGAGGCGGGGCATCCTTGTGGCAACAGTGCTAATAGTGAAGACAACCAGAATTTAAGATGCCCTTGCTCAGGCCTTTACTCAGTACCCAGAGAAGTCCCCGCTCTGTGTGTGGGATGGGATATGCTCATTCACTGGTGGAGGCCCTTTGCTTTTTAAAATTCATGTTCTTCATGGATAAAGATAACCTAATTTCTTTCTTTCGTAGTGGAAAATCAAATATGATATATTTCTGAAAACACTTTAAATCTTTAAAGCAGTATTTTAGGTTTGTTATTCAGATATTTACCCAAATGTATGCTGAGAAACCAACAGACACATAGTTAGACCCTGGGCTCCTCTCTTTTTATAAATGTTAGCCAGTCAAAAGCTTTTTTGCGCCTTGGGCTGTGTGAATCTGGCCTTTCTGCACAGTGTGTGTAGATGTAGATTTCTAAGTTCCACGAGAGGCATAGGGTACCATGGGGATGGCTATTTTTAGCCAGTTGGCAGTGAAGGCATCCCAGAGAATGTGGATAAAACAAACCTTAAGGTAAAGGGTATGAATTAGCTGTGCTTGAACAGGGAATTTGTGAGGGAATGGTGCATTTCAGAAGAGCAGAGCAGTGTCCTCGAGGTGGGTTTATCCTTGGGCCCATGTGTTGCCCAGGATAGGGTGATATTCTGTCTGTTGCTAATTAGCCATGTGCTCTATGACTGGCTAACTTTCCTTAGTCCATTTTCCCTTACCTTTAAATTAAGGATACCAGTTTTATCTGTAAGGTTATTATAGGGGTATATTCTAATGAAAATGAGATATATCACTGACTTACTCCACTTTGCATTACTATAAAAAACATCCAAGACTGTGTGATTTTTTTTTTTTTTTTTTTTTTTTTTTGCGGCACTGGGGATTGAACTCACAACCTTGCGCTTGCCAGGGCAGGCGCTTAAGCCGCTGAGCCAAACTCCCCAGCCCTGGTTTTTTTGAGGCAGGGTCGCACTATGTAGCTCAGGCTGGCCTTGCGCTCGCGTTGTAGCCCAAGCCGGCCTCGAACTCACAACGCTCCACCTACCTCAGCCTCCCGAGTGCTGGGAAAGACTGTGTGATTTATAAAGGAAAAGAGATTTATTCAGCTCACAGTTCTGGTGGCTGGAAAGTGCAAATGGCATGTAGCTGGCATCTGGTGAGGGTCCATCCCCTGGCTGCACCCCTTGTGGCTGATGACCTCCTGTGATGTGAGCAGACACTAGAGGACTCATGGTGAGAGAGAAAGCAAGAGGGACCAGGTTCACTCTTTTATAACAACCTGCTCTTGTGGAAACTAGTCCTCCCCTGCGCTGATCCCTGTACAAGGACAGCACCCATCACTTAGTTCCCTTGCACTAGGACAACCTCTTAATGACCCACCACCAGTGCATGAACAAACCCTACCTAAATCTATAGCAGGTGCGTAAGACAGAATAGGTAAATTCTCAGTAACCTTGTTTCCTTTGGTATCTTTGTAGTTTTAGACAAAAGTCATACTGTTGAAGAAGCACACAGCACCAAATAGGACAAGCTTTCCCAAGGTTTATGGAACACGAATCCCACAACTTCTAAAAAAAAAAAATGATTATGATGTTAAAAGAATTTGAAAATCCTGCACACCATAGATGACTTTGTGGAGTGTCACATTCCGATACTAACAGCTCTGAGAAGTCTGAGAGTAAATACACCTTTTTAAAAAAAGACCTTTGTTTAATAATGTATGTTAAGTTTTTTAAATTATGGGTCCCCCCCATTAAAATAATACCTATTCACATTGGGAAATGCTAACTTGAAGAGCTTCATCTAGTGGACCAAACATGTTATTAATAATAATAATTACACATTAGTATTATCTTCCAAGGTAATCGTTTTAAAGAGTTATAAATGTCTTTAAAAAGTAACATCCTTTGTACAAAATATATTTTGAGATTCTCTCTTTAGGCACACTTGGGAGTTAGCTTATTGGTCCTCCCCCCAAATCAGTGAGTATGTGATCTTTTATATGCTTCTTTTCTTGTTTTCTACACAGAATTGTATTACTTGCCCTACAATTCTTCTTCAGCTTCAGATCTGTTCAGAATGATGTTTTTTGGCCTTGCTTGAGATAATTTAAAGAACATTCCCCAGACAGTTCAGAAAGTTGACTTCCAAAATTACTTGGAGTAATGCCACCACCATTAAAGTGGATAACTTTCAAGGTGAGTAGCTTTAAAAGGGACAGCAGCTACTTGGATGTATACTTTCTCTGCATAACAAAGAGTTTGTCATTTTATAGTCATACAAGGAACTCTGAGTTCCTACTATGTGCTTATCCCTGTGGTAGATGGTGTCTGTCTTGGGCAGAAGTTCATAGTCTAGTGGGGAAGAAAGGACTATTCAGAAGTAGTCAGTGTTGAAGGGGATACAGTGATAAAAAGATCAGAGTGTTATGAAAGTGTAGAGGAGTGGTCTGGCATGGGGGCCAAGAAAACCAACAAGGATGCCTAGCATAAGGGTTGACCACCATGTAAACGAGAGAGCAAGGCTATTCCTGATAGAGGTAGATGTGCAGAGGCACAGAGATGAGAAAGAGGGCTGAGATCTGCAGCCATGTGGAATGTAAATGGAGCATAGACTCCTCAGGGAAAAGTGGAAGGTATTGTAGGCTGGGAAGCCAAATGGAGTCTTGATCGTAGGAGCTTTTGGGGCAAAGGGTTCGGGAGGCTATTGTGGGGTCCAGCCAAGAGTGAGCCAAAGCTGAGGTCATGGTTGTAATGATAGGAAAGAAGGAATAGATTTGTAAACTACCGAGGAGGCAGATAATCATGAGTGATCAGAGAGGAGCAGTGTGGGGAAGGAAAGAGTCTAGGATTCTCTCACATGGATCAGGAGTGGAATGTTGGTATCATTTACTATGATATTAATTCAGCAGGGGAAACACATGCTAGGGGACATTTACAGAGTGTGTTTCCAGCATGTTGTGTTCGATAGGGCCATTGGTTATTTCTCTGTACCTTCCCTGATTCCTAGAGTAACTATTCTGTGCCAGATATTGTGCTAGACTCTTAGGAGATGACCACAGTCAGAATGTTCCATGTGGCAGTGAAACTTACAGCCTACTGAAAGAGAGAGACATAATTACCCAACTAATTACTTATTAGTAAGTAAGTAAGAAGGGGAACTAACTTGTAAGGCAGTCTGTAATTCATTCTGGAGCTCAACAGAGTAGTCTGGTCTGCTGAATGGCAGAGATGGGGGTGGTCATTTGTGAATAGTTGCTCACTGAAGCCATTAGTGAGATTACTCAAACTGTTTGCAAAAAGAACATGAAAGGAGGATGAGGTTAGTGTAATGTAAATATTTAAGTGTAAGGTCAGTGTTAAAGAAGAACTGAAAGGGATATGGAAAGGGTTGGGGAGTTGAGTATGATAAGTATAAAAAGTTCCATGGCGTTGGAACTGCAAGTCCATATTGGCTGCAGCAAGAGCTGGTGCAATAGCGTGGTGGGGACAAGTGAGATTTTCATCCAGTCTGTGCTGGCTTGTGAGAGCCAAATTGGATTGACTGTTAGGAATTGTGTGAGTTGGTTGTTAAACACAGCCACTAATAGAAATTGCATAATGCACACTTACAATTAAATTTATGTTAATGTAAATATCATAAATATTTAAAAATTCACCCTCTAATTATTTACTAATTTTCTTATTGTCAGTGCTGTCAAGGTTACTCACGTCTATGTTATCAGAATGGTGGATGTACTCTGTAGTGGTGTGACTGCACATTTCTTTTCAAGTCTGTGCTCATTGAATTCACAATGCTGTTTGAAATTAGTCCTGGTGAGAATATTGTACCGTGGAAGTTGGCAGATAAAGGTTTCAAATCAGAGATTTTGTTTTGCTGGTTTTGTAGGCTTGGGAAAGTGATAGAGAAGTTGTGAAGAAGGCAGAGTACACATACTTAAAATCTTGCTGAATGTGTAGCAGTTACATTGTGACTAGCACAAAAAATTGAGGAAATATTTTTCCAGTATTTGTAAACTGTTATTCAAGTCAAAAAAGTTGAGTTCATTATTGGTGACTAAGAAAATTTCCAACAAACAGCAATTATCTCATATTAAGCTTATTAGTGTAAAAGGAGATATCAACCAATATTCATGTGAGAACGTACCAGATTAGTAAATAGTACTGAAGGCAAATTGTAAGAAATAGTTAACTCTGTGGAATTTAAAGAAGAGGAAACTGTATTTTAATTGTTGTTTATAGATTATATGTTATGTTTCCTTTATAATCAGTACAATTTATAATGAATATATATATATATATATATATACACGTGTGTATGGCTATACATTCACACAGATGCACACATGCTCACTTTTTTTCTGAGATCCAGTTGCTAAATGTATACTTGTACACAATGGTTGTATATATGAGATGGAAGAAGCCAGTTATATCTATTCTTTTGAAAAGTATCACAGAACAAGGACATTCCCTAGGTAACATGTTGCTAGGTAGTCAGGTAACATTTGCAGGTTTTGGGACTCTGGTTTGTTTGCCTGTGTTTTCTGGTTCTGAAGTGAGGAGCCAGTAGAAAAGGAGAGATTGGTGGTACAAATGAAGTAGAATTAAGTGTTGGAAGAGGGCAACAAAGAAATGGGAGGGAAAAAATGTAACTACTATGGGAAAATTAATCTTGAACATAGGGAAAAACCTGGATTCCTGTAAGGATGAGGAATGATAAACCTAAGATATGATAAATTTTAGTACATTTAATGCATGCATTACAGTCACATACATTAGTGAATTGTAATTTAAGAAATGGGCAGGATGAACTCAAGAAAATCTTATAAAGATATCAATTCATTTGCAAATAAATCATGAAATAAGAGGTGAATACTGTGATTGACGAGGGCAAGTATTCATGCTGATTTAATCTCTGAAATATTATGTTATTTTTTAGCTTGTTTTTCTACACTGAAATATTTAAATAAAATTGAGACACAATTTAAAAGTACCTCATGCATTTAAATGCCAAGTATTATTTCTTTTACTTAGCTCTACAGTATTATGCTACATTTCCATGGACACGGATTGAGTTTTTACAAGATGATCAGAAATGGGGTATAATTTGACGTTGACTAAACTGCATTCATTGCATGCATGGATAGTTTGAACACAAGGTAAAATGTTATCCAGACTGCTGAAGAAAACAAGTCTTATTTTGGAACATGACTTTCTTCAGAATTTAATTTATGACTTTTTCACTTGGATTCATGCTTCAAACTCACACACACACACACACGCACAATCTTCAACCAAAGACATGCTTTACATTTGGTTTAAACAGTCTCAGTTCTATTAGTTTTTTGCCATTAAAATTTACAGTCTTTTTTTTTTCATTTCAAGTATAATAGAGCTATTTTATATTTGCGTAGCACTTTAAAATTTCAGATCTTTTCTAAATTATTTTCCTAAATATTTATTAAACAGTTACCCTAATCATCCAGATGTGTTGGTATGCCAAATATGGGTATTGATGCTGAATATACATATGAAATCTTCTCTTATTGTGCCTTTGTATCTATAGCTTTTTAACCCAGCACTATGGTTACCCTGCCTTCTGTCTCTGCCCTTGCAGACTCATAGCACCTCAAACATCTGGCCAAGGATCTTAAGACTTTGGGAGAAAAGTCTTTACTCTTTGTATTCCTATTTTTCGAATTACAGTGCTCCTGTGGTCCAGATCAGGCAGTTGGTCCTTGTGTTTGTTGGTTGATTCTTGGCTGCAAGATGATACTGCTGGTCTAATCATGTGCAGGGTAAAAACTGAGGTGAAGGTTAGGACAACACCAGTTAGATGTATATCTTGTTTATAATCACAAAAGCAAAAGCTCTAAAGAGTTTCCTCAGCAGAATTCTGCTAGTCCTCCTTGGCCAACTCAACTACAAGACATTTTAGGAAAGTGAACATTTAGCATCCCCACATCTGCACACCTAGACAGGAAAGGTAAAGTTGGTAGAGCATAGCTTTCATCAGCCAATTAGCAGAGTTTGCCAAAGCAGATAATCTCAATTCCTGTATAGCTCTAATCTTTGCATTTTAATTACCAGTTTAAGGCCTTCTTCCCTGGAAAGCAGTGTTTGCAATCTCCTTTTCTGTACATGTAGGAGCAACTTTGTTCAATTCTGGCTGGACTTTATTTTTTTATTTTTTATTTTTTTATTATTTTATTTTATTTTATTTTATTTAAAAGAAAATAGACACAGAAGATAGAAACAAAAAGCATGAAAGACAAACAACAACAACAACGACAGATCTGATACAATTATGCTGTAGGTTTACACTCTGAGGTGGTTGAAGTTTGACAGTAGTTACAATATTACATATCGTTACCTTCATAGGGGTTGATCATATTGACAGACATAGACACGCAAGGTTTATCAATTCAGGAATATTAATTTTCTTTTTCAATAGCTAATGTACCCAGCAATACAGTTTTTTTTTAGCTGTCTTATTTATACATATTTATAAATTTATGTCTTTTTCTTTTTCCCTTCCTTTCTTCCTTTCCCCTTAGAGTGACTCTTGTTATCATTGAAATAACTATCCATAATATCAGGTCTAATATAATCAAGCTAAATAGTTCAGAGTGAAGCCTATAAAGGATAAAAGAATGGTCATACTTAAGAGAAACAAAAAAACTAAAGGATTCAACTAACAACAAC